>JARHVA010010505.1:17500-75000 GCA_037957365.1 Torreya grandis | reverse complement strand
TTTCAATATACCATATTGGGTATGATTAGATCATATTGGGTCTCTTGACCCTGGTAAACATTATTAGCAACCCCCTCATCAGAATCTAACTACCTTGGGCTATCGACTTAAGGGATTTGTCAATTATTATTATTATTTATTATTATTTTAATAATTATGGGTTGATATTATTATTCCAAAGATCATTATTTTAATAATTTCTATTAATTATTTTTATCTTAAATGAATTTATAATTATTATTATCATTTTAATAGTTTGTTGATTTCTATTAATTATTTTTATTTAATGACTTTATTTTTATTATTATTATTTCTTATTTGATTTATGTTTTGTTAGTTTTTTATTTGAAATGATTTTATTTATTTATTGTATTAATTGACGTAGGGGATTGTTGGGGTTTAGAATTATTTTCTTTTCTTTTTATTTATTTATTTATTCATTGGCTTGTGAAAGAATCCATTAGGGTTGGCTCATGCCCCTGGGTTTATTTTATTTTTTATTTTTATTATTATTTTGCACTTTGCTTTTTTGGGAAAAGGAGTATGGTATGGGTGAAAGCTGGGAGGTGGAGCATTTGGAAAGGAAGGCAAGGGCCGGGCACTTGGTTATGGAGAGAAGGAAGGTGTTCTTTGAATGCCTATGGAGGAAAATAAGTTAAAATTAAGGAAATATTGTATTCCTCCCTAATCTAAAAATAATGGAAATGCTCCATGTACTTGGGTTCAGAAACAAATAGTAAATGTCTGAAGGAGACTATGTTTTCTCTTTAATGAAAGATCAAGTGTGGGATGGAATTTTAATTTTTCCTTGTATTTTTTTAATTAAGGTTTGGTTGGTTGGGATCTCTTATTACTCTTCAAAAAGTGATAGTTGGGTGTTGGGGCATGAGGATAAAATAAAGGGAGTTTTTTTATGTTGCTTCCTTAATTTGGGCATAGTTTTGGGGGATGAATGAGTAGGGGGTCTAAACTCCATGGGGGTGCTAAGACAGGGAAGGCCAAGCAAAAGCATAGAGAATATAAATGATTTGGTTGTCGAAAGAAGGTATATGCATGGTTGGGATGAGCACACTATTAGGAGCAGTAATTTGTCATAAAAATGAAAGATCGTGGCTCTTATCCTCAAAATCCATGATTTTTTGATAGTGCCCTACATTTTTGAGTATAATTATATTTGTTTTTATGATGGTAATATTTTTTACTACATTAATGTTTCACCAATGAAATATTTTGAATCATTTCAGATTCATGGGGAAATTGTGAGACTTCCCCTATGAATCTGTAATGGCCAGATTCAATTTAAAAATCAACTTTCTCCTTGTTGGGTGCCATGATTTAATTTGTCTTTGACTTTATAACTATATTTTGTTAAATGTATGAGATTTTTTTAAACTATAGGTTTAAAAAATTATGCTTTGTGTTGTGGGGCTTGACCTTAGAAATTTGATGGAGATCCAAGTAAATAAATAACATTTAAACCTTTAAAAATTATATGGGTAAACATTCCATTAATTAGAAAATGACTGCATTTTGGGAATTAATAAACCCTACTATAATTGTACATGGAAACCTATAAATTCACCCAACAAGTCTTGAAATTATGGTTTCTACATCCTAACCCTAAATGGGTGTAAAAAATCTATCTTTCCCTGAATAGAGTATTATGACCATGGGTTTTATTATAAGGACATATTTATCTAAGACTTTGATGCCTTCCTCTTTATGTGATTATGTTCACACTTATTATGTTAGTTATCAAATGTAAATAATGGAAAAATTTTGGAACCTTTGACATCTTCCTGATAAATGATTTTGATCATACTTATATACTCATTGGTTATCACTTTGATGTTATTCCCTTCGATATGTATATCTCTTTCCATATTTTCAGTTTTGGCTTATAATAAAACCAATTTATCCTTTTTAATGGTAAACATATATTTTACTCTGGTTATTTGCAGTGGGGTTTTCCTTAAAATAGTTGGGTTGTACTCAATAGTCTTGGACTATAGTTGTTTTCATTCCACTTTGATGGAATGAGGTTGCATTACTATTCTAGTTTTAAATTTGCTAAAATTTTCAAAGGAATTAAATGTTGGCCATACACAACCATTTTAAAGCCAAACCAAGTTTAAATTATGTTAATGAATGATATAATTTTTCTTTTTTTTGACTCGATTGAGTTAATTTGGTTATTGTGGGTTTGATCAATTTACGCTTGGATAAGCCTCTTGGGTTAAGCAATGGACTTTGGCTAGACCTCATAATTTTGCTAATTTGATATAATAGATTTTGATATATGGTGTAAATCATCTTCTATAAATATTTAGTGTATGCATTGGGCATTACCCAAGCCAATTGGTTCAGTTGAGTGTTTTAGTTCTATGTTGACTACATTGCTTCTCTCATTCTTGGTTGACTATTTTTATAAGTCTTTACTGGTAGCTCATTATCTTTTGTATACCTCTTACCTCACCTGAGTACCTCATTATTTAAACCCTCTACCAAACTAATGGGTGGGGTGGAAGGGCCACTAATGGTTGGGCTCATAAAGCTAATTTTGAGGGGTGTTATCCTTAACATATTCATCCTCATCTGTTAATGCACCTAGACTTGTGTGTAGTTTCATGTTTTTTGGCCATGTTATTTGATACATGATTATTAGTGGGTATGTTAGATTGTAGTTGGTTTCCCATTTTATGTTATGGTTACATTTTCTTACCTATGCAACCTTGTAACATTTATTACATTGGAAAAGAATAATATTGTATTTGATGTTGTTAATATTTAGCATAAATGAATATGGTAACATGGATCTTGTATAATTAGCCAGTTCTATTCATTTATTCAGCATGCATTTATGTTGGATTCTATCTATATATTAAAAACATAGCTATAACTATGTTTTTAGTATGATTTGATTTGATTCTTATATGTTGTTGAATACATACTAAATAACCTAGTGATTCACTTGTATATGTGAAATATGCATGAGTTGTAATAAGTTCAATACGAGTTAGTAGCTATATTTAAAATTCTCAATTAATTTCCTACACTTTTATATTTACATGCTAAGGTGAAGGGATGTATATTCATCCTTGTAGATGATTGTTCCAATTATTGGATTTATTTTCAATGCCTTTAGCATTAACCTTATTACATTGAATTTGATTGATATTAGCTACTAGTTTATCTTGTTTTTTAGATGTGAATAACTATGGAATTTCTTGGTTTGGTATGTAGCTATAAATGATTAGGAATATGATTCATTTTATTATTGTCTATGGGTATTCAATACATGGTGGCATAAATTCTTAGATTGTGTGGGCGCCATGTTTTTCATGTGGCCAATATGTAATGTTCATTATGATTGAGCATAATTAATACCTCATGTTATTGCCTTGTTGTAGATTAATTTATGTATGAATCAATGTTTTGATTTATGCCCAATGAGATTACACAAAGTTTGTAACATACTTGTTATTAACTTGAATTGAGATGCATGTTGGAGGATACATATATTAACTAGTAACATGCTTGTGTCAGTGGATGTCAATGGATAATATATGTTACTTCCCTTATCATGGTTCATATTTAATATCATCTCATTATAGTTATATGATAGCTCTTAATTTTTAGCATTATTATTGAGTACATATCCCTTAGCATGTTTATAACTTTAGCTAAAAACAAATTGTTACAATTGGTTTATGCAAATAGTTTCCCTTGATGATAAAAGCAAGAAAATATTATAATGGTAATGGATGTTCATGGTTATGGTATCATTTTAAGTATGCTTATTTTTATTTCTTAGGCAATGAGATAAAGCTTGAATAATGATCTTCTCTATATGGGTATGTGTTATTAGTTATAGTTCTTAATAATAAGGTAATGTAATTCCATAGACTATTGGTAAGTTGTAGAAATTTTATTGTTCATTTGTTTATAATTCAGCCCTTAGTTAATGGAAGGCTCGTTATATTTTTATTAATGCATTTATGAGATATATGGTCATAGGATTATAGGTAGAAGTGTGTGTTTTAAATTCTTAAGCTTAACTTTAGCATTGAATATCTTGGTATACCTTATATTGTGATTATTAAATCATGAAATAATCCTTGTGAATGGTAATTAATCCATGATTTAGGATGAGGATATAATATGTTGTGTAAACTTATAATGTACACTATGATCGGTGGTTTAATTGACCACCTTGGTAATGAGTTATTAAATCATAACTTACCTTAATAAACATGTGAATTAATGCCTAAGATTACTTAAGCAATGAATTCTTACGTGGTCATATGCATGTTATGAAATGACATTAATGCCTATGCTTTGTACAATAGCATGATATTTAACCAAGGGACACATAAGTAGCATTTAGGTGTAATGACCCCTAAAAACCTTGGACCATGGGATAGTGATCCAATAGGGATAGCACAAGGACTGGTCCTTGCTTGGGTAAATCAAAAAAGCCTATGGTAACCATTAATCTTATGTCGTGTTGGATTTAGTAGTGGTTTAAAGATCTCCATTTGTTGATCTCATGATGTGATAAGACTTGCCTAAGCAATTTAGTCAGATGGATTCTTTTGTTTGGTCATTTAGACCTCTATGCTTAAGTGTTGCATCTCTCTTATATCTTATTTAATTATATAGGAAATGGCTAACAAGACATTTTTTGATATGCTTAATTCCATTCTTAAGGTCCTCAGCATTATCTAATGGAATAATTGGGATGTTAGTTGTTGGTTCTAATACTTCATGTATTTTTTTGTTGAGATGCATTACACTACATTAACTTTATACAATGGGTCTTAGATGTCTTTTTATTGTGTACTCTGAAAGGTAATTCCAAAAAAAATTGGGCTTATTTTGGATGATTTTTTGGCATATTGAGTTAATTTTTAACATATTATTGAAAGGCCAATTGAGTTTTTGTGTGATTGTGCATACCTTTACAAAGGGATGTTTTTGCATTGTATACCTTCATATGGTTTAAAATACACATAGTTTAGATGTGCCTATTTTTTTGAAAGCTTATTTTATATCATCATGTATGTGTATGCCTATGGATGGCTAAATAACACTTGTATGGCTATGTTACCCTTGTTGAATTTGATTTGGAACACTATATGTTTCAGTGCATACTAAACCTTGGGTGAATTTATATACCTTGTATGGATAAATATGTGTCATATATGCTTGAGAAAGATATGTTATGACCTTTATAAAGGCACTTAGCCTCTTGGGTGAATTTAGTAGTGTTTTGTTATGCAAGCCTAAATCACTAGAAATTACTATATTTTAGAATGTATGTATGTGTGGAAATTGGTAAAAATATTTAATGACTTTTGATTCTTACCCTTAGCCTTGGTTGGGTCAACCCTTCCCTTTGAGTTACATTGGAATAAGTGTAACTTGCTAATTGTTAACTTGTATGGGAAAGTCAATGGGATATTGGTGATGATTACCTCACCCTTAGAATTAAGGGAATGATGTTTGATATATATTGTTGACTTGTATGGGCAAGTCATTAGTATATGCTTAGAACATCACGACCTTAAGAAGACCAAGGGTTAGGCTTAAACCTAGAGGGTTGTATCAGGTGAAAGTGTTTGATTTACCTGGGTAAATTAGTAAGGCTTGGGATCTCCACTAGTGAAGGATTATCTTAAGTTGAATAAGATATTGATCTTGTTTATGCATTTAGCCTCTTTAAAGTTAATTAGATAAGCATGTGGCTTTATAACTCTAAAATCCTAAAATTTAATTATTGTGTGGAATGTTTATTCTTGTCATAGGTATGTTTACATCTATGATGGTTATTTTGATCATGGATATGTTGATTTCCATGAAGATGTTATGATAACCATGGATATGTTTTACATAGATAGGGATGTTGATTTGATTCTGGTTGAGTTATGCACCCATGAGGATGCCTAATTATAAATTGATTATGTCTTGACACCCATGAAGATGTTTGTTGTGAAATTATATATGTCTTGCATCTAGGAGGATTTATAGTGTACATTTCAATTGAACTTGATGATTGTAAGAAATTTTAATTCCTATGGTAGTGTTATATCATTCACCTTGTGCCTTAGTTAAGCCCACCCTTGCCCAAAGTAATGTTTCATCAAATAAAGAATCATCATTCAACCTTTGACTTATTGGATTAAGTCAATTAGAAGGATAGAGATATAAGCTTGTTTTTGGAATTATGAGACAATATCTTGGTGGCCATTGATATCTTACATGAGTAAGCCATCTGATGATGGTGAGGTATAGTATCTTGGGAGGTTCAAAGGTGTGAACCTAGCTTAGAGGGCTTAGTGGGGTGAGTGTGATTAGTTTTCTTGGGAAAGAAAGATAATATTTGGGGTCTTTTATTATTATCAGTAGCATGATCCATCTATCCATGACATGTGAACATTGTTGGTAAATTTATAAAAATTCATGGAGATAGATTTTATGGGCTTTGTTGGAACATAACCTTCCTTGAGATAAGGTGATCCTAAAAGAAGATCCATGGGATTAATCATGTTGTACTATATGATATATATTTGGTTTCATTTGGATGGCATCTAGATATTAGGTGACCCGATGGGAGTAATGGACCCTTGTGCTTCACCATTATGTGTGTTAATTATTATGATGTGAAATTACCTTGGCATAACTATTAGAATACCTAAGTCATGTATGTGTTATCTATATCATGTGGCTCCTCCTTGTATGGAAAATTATTATATGTTGTGTAAACCGTTACATTTTTTTGATCATGTTAAATCATGTAGATATGTACCTTCACTATACTGTGTGTATATAGTTAACCTTATGGATTTTCACTTTTCTTGATATCTACATTGTTATATGAACACTTATATATACATGATTGCATGTTTTTAACTATGAAACATGTGAATTATAGTAAATTACTTGTGTAAGATATCTCCCACTCCTAAAAACAACCATGTGAACTTTACTTTCTCTATGTTTTTAAACCTTTTGTATGAGTATTTTTGTGTACATAACTAGAAATAAATGTGACCTGGTGTTGTTAATATATTAGTATGTGGTAATGTGGTCATATGCCACTCATGTGATGTGTCTTCCCTATTGAAACTAACTCCTATTATTTGAAATCTTCCAAGGTCTAATGTTGTATCGTGCAATCCTGCATCACTACTCTAGTATTGAGTATTGGTGCAAGTATGAGGTTGAAGGTAGAGAAGCACTACATCTGTAATGATTTTGACTAGGTATGGGCCAAGAAGTGGAGTCTCTTCTAGGCTAAAAATCCACTTTTTCCCTTTACACAAGTAGCCACCTAATTCATTTAGAGTGTGCACCACATGTGACATGAGTTGGTTATGGAATCTTGTGCATAATGGTTACTTTATGGATTTATCATTCCTTTACCCACCTCTTGGAGGTCATGGTAAAATAAAACATCATGAAATTTTATTATTATATCCTTGTGAATCACTAAATAGTCATAAAATTTGGACATTAATGCAAAAATTATGTTGATGTGTGCATGTGTTAACCTGTGAATGCAAATATGTTATGGTTCAGGTGTTATTTTTGTTATACTTATTGGAGATATTCTGGAATGAATATTTCTATTTTTTTTTAGAATCATAAATTGAATGTATGTTTATTTTATTCTTTGAAATATTAAAACAAATCCCTGATCAAGCGGTGCTTAAAATCCTAGGTACCCACTTACTCTTGGATAGAGTGATAAAAGTTGGGTGATGCCTTCAGATGGATAATTTTTGGATGGTGGGATTGGTATCCTTGGACCATTGTGTGATCTCACATGTGTTGGAAAACATGTTGTGAGCCTTAAATTGCATGTGATGCCTGGTATGGCTTCTTTGATGTTTAATATGGTTGGTGCAGGATGTTGTGCTAACTCCTAAATGGTTGATGATGTAGTGGAGTGAACATAATAGTATGGATTAATACCTTCATCTAAGGAGATTCTATAATGAATGTTCTTAATATTATGCTTGTAGCATAATATTTTTAGTGGAATATTCCACTCTTAATTTGAGATCCTAGTTGCAATCCGATGGGATTGGATGATTATATTGGTTGACCTCATGCTTCAGGTCTATGTGTGTTGACACAAGTGATTATAACCCTAGTAAAATTTTATATTCAAATTGTTAATCTAGTTTAGACAATAAATTTATAACTTATTATAATATGGAAATATCTTCCTACTTGGGAGTGTCATTAGCACCCTTATTAGGAAGTGTATTAAGGTAAGTGTAAGATGATGTGTTTTGGAGCATTGTATGCTCATGATGTTTATTAATCACCTAAATAAGTGGCTAGAATAATTAATAATAAAAGTGTTGTATTAAAATTAACAGTTGTTTCTTTAGAATTTTTATTGACTAATGTAGGCACATTTGGTTCAGTGAACCTATTGTAGATAGTTTTAGTGAATTCTAATGTTATTGATGGCCTTTTATGCTATGAGATTGGAAAAGTTCCAACCAAGTTAGGATTTTTGGGTGGAATATTCCATTGTCTTATGTTGTATAAGTTTTTTTCTTCCATATGAGTTTCATAAAGGACACATGAAGTTAGGAAGGAGGCCATTACTCATCCTTGTAGT
Organism: Torreya grandis; assembly: GCA_037957365.1. Lineage (NCBI taxonomy): Eukaryota > Viridiplantae > Streptophyta > Pinopsida > Cupressales > Taxaceae > Torreya > Torreya grandis. Next base: position 66,362 of record JARHVA010010505.1, on the reverse strand, counting down.
TATTCTAAGGGCAAGAAATAGGAATGTTAGCAAGATAAAGCTGAGGCATTTGCCACCCCTCATTAGGTGGAGATATTATGAAGCAGTGTTAATTAGTTTAGTTGGACACCTTCAAAGAATATTATTCTTGATTGTTGATAGTCATCAAGATGACTCCTCTTTAAGGAGGGGAGGATGTCATGACTTGATCTTATGTTCCCTTACAGATACTAGATTATAGCTTGCTTTAGTATGTTTTGATAGCACTTGGACTAATAACTATTGATGTTAGTTCTATTTCATATGGTTGAGATAAGATATATCTTGACTAGTTGTTATGATTAATACTTGTCACAATTGACACTCACACTGGATTCATTTTATCCTGATATGCATACTGCTTATATATATATATATATATATATATATATATATATATATATATATATATATATATATATATATGCTTTAGGTTAGTTATGTCATTGTATGTTATTGCTTTATCATGTCTCACTGATATGGATTGACATTAATTACTCTTGCAGTTGTTGGTTATGTTCGTAAGGCATGCTTGGGGTCACAGTCATCAGTATTGACTCTGGTCACCTTTATAGCTATAGATGATTATACTTGATTTATTATTTCATGTCTAAAGATTAATTTATTATTATTATTATTATTATTATTATTATTATTATTATTATTATTATTATTATTATTATTATTATTATTATTATTATTATTATTATTATTATTATTATAATATCAACATCATTCAGGTATTATTGATGTCTTATTTGGTGGATACAGGCACTAGGCTGAGAGTTAAGTTTAGTGGTGGGTTTAGACATGTTAGGTACACTTGAGGGGTGGTTGAGAAGTTAGAATGCCACTCGATAGGTATATCATGTATTATATGATATTGAGCCACCATTATTTATGTTTCTATTTTTTTATTATTATTTTTATCTTTTTCTAGTCTTGCCTCTCTTATGTGCATGTTCATCTTGTTATGGTCCTTATTTTTAATTGGTCCTCATGTTTATTCATCCTCCTTAGCATAGTTGTTATTTAATTATTAAACCATATGAAGCGGCTTGCATTAAACTAGTTATGCTATTGGTTTGGATAGACCATGTTGGGTATGACTAGACCGTATTAGGTCTCTTGACCTTGATAAACATTTTTAGCAACCCCTTCATGGGAATCTCACTACCTTGGGCTTGATCAACTTAAGGTATTTGTCAATTATTATTATTTATTGATTTTTTTTCAATTATGGGTCAATATTATGATTCTAGATATCGTTATTATTTTAAAGATTTTTATTAATTATTATCTTAAATGAATTGATAATTATTATTATCATTTTAATAGCTTGTTGATTTATGTTAATTGTTTTTATTTAATGGCTTTATTAATATTATTTATTAATCAATTTATGTTTTGTTAATTATTTATTTTAAATGATTTTATTTATTGTATTAATCGACTTAGGGGATTGTTGGGGTTGAGTATTATTTTATTTTATTTTCATTTTATTTATTTATTGGCTTGTGAAAGAAGCCATTGGGATTGACTCGTGCCCCTATATTTAATTTATTTGTTTATTTTTATTGAATTATTATTATTTTTCACTATTTTTTTTAGGAAAATGAGTATGGAAGGGGGTCGAAGCTAGGAGGTGGAGCATTTCGCAAGGAAGGGGTTGGGAACTTAGGTGCGGAGAGAAGGAAGGTTGTTATTTGAATTCCTATACAAGAAAATAAGTTAAAATGAATGAAACATTGTATTTCTCCTTGATCTACAAATAATGGGAATGTTTTGTATACTCAGGTTCAGAAACAAATAGTAAATGTATGAAAGAGACTACGTTTTCTCTTTAATGCAAGATCAAATATGGGATGGAATTTTATTTTTGCCTTGGATTTTTATAATTATGGTTTGGTTATTTGGTATCTCTTATTACTTTATGATTATTGGTAGGTTGGGCATTCAGGCATGGGGAGAAAAAAAAGGAAGATTTTGTTTTATTTTACTTCCTCACTTTGGGTGTATATTTCAGTAATAAATGGGCATGGGGTCAAAACCCTATGAGAGTGATAATATAAGGAATGCCAATCAAATGCATGGAGTAGAGAAAGGATTTTGTGGCTATGGGAAGGTATATGCCTGGCTAGGAGGGGTGACCTAGTAGGAGCAGCAAGCTACCATAAAAATGAAAGACTATGGCTCTTATCCTAAGATTTTCCCATAACACCCTACATTTTTGGGTATGAGTGTATTTGTTTTTATGATGAGAATATGTTTTACTACATTAATTTTTCCCCAATGAAATTTATCATTTTGGATTCATGGGGAAGTCATGAGACTTCCACTATGAATCTGTAATGGCTAGATTTAATTTAAAACTCAATTTTCTCCTTGTTGGGTGTCATGAGTTAATTTGGCTTTGATTTTATAACTATATTTTGTTAAATGTATGAGTTTTTTTAAATTGTATGTTTAAAATATTTATGTTTTCTATTGTGGGGCTCAACCCTAGAAATTTGATGGAGATCCAAGTAATAAACAACATTGAAACCTTTAAAAATTATATGGGTAAACTTAAATTTTATTAATAAGCAAATGACTGCATTTTGGGAATTTATAAACCCTACTATAATTATATATGGCAACTGGTAAATTTTCCCAACAAGTATTAAAATCATGGTTTCTCCATATTAACCCTACATGGGCATAACAAAGCTATCTTGTTGTGAATAGAGTATTATAGTAATGGGTTTTATTATAAGGATAGATTTATCTGAGTCTTTGATTCCTTCCTCTTTATATGATTCTGTTCACACGTATTGTGCTAGATATCATATATAAATAATGGAAATTTTTTTTAAGCTTTGACATCTTCCTAATATATGATTTTTCTCATACTAAAATACTTGTTGGCTGTCATTTTGATGCTACACCCTCTGCTATTCATATCTCTTTCCAGATTTTAAGTTTTGGCTTATAATAAAACTAATGTATCCTTGTTGATGGTAAGCCTCCATTTTAATTTAGTTGTTTAGAGTGGGTTTTTCCTCAAAATAGTTGGGTTATACTTAATAGTCTTAAACTATAGTTATTTTCATGTTGCTTTGATGGAATACAATTGCATTATTATTCTAGTTTTAGATTTGTTGAAATTTTCAAAGGAATTAAATGTTGGTTATACACATCCATTTTAAATCCAAACCAATTTTAAATTATGTTAATGAATGATATGGTTTTTCTTCATTTTGTCTTGATTGAGTTAATTTGGCTGTTGTGGGTGGAACCCATGGTGTTTGGTCAATTTACACTCTGATAAGCCTAGTGGGCTAAGCAATGGACTTTGGATAGACCTCTCAATCTTGATAATTAGCTATAATAGATTCTAATTTATGGTGCAAATCATCTTCTATAAATATTCAATGTATACATTGGGAATTACTCAGGCCAACTAGTTCAGTTGAGTGTTTTGGTTCTATGTTGACTACGTTATTTCTCTCATCCTTGGTTGACTATTTTATAAGTCTTTATTGGTGGCTCATTATCTTTTGCATACCTCTTACCTCACACATTTACCTAATTATTAAAACCCTCCACCAATTTAATGGTTTGGGTGATCAAGGGCACCAATGGTTGGGTTCATAGGGTTGGTTTTGAGGGGTATTCTCCTTATCGTGTTCATCCTCATCCATTGACATACCTAGACTTGCATGTAGAAGCATGTTTCTTGGCCATGTTAGTTGGTACCTAATTATTAGTGGGAATGTTAGATTATATTTAGTTTCCCATTTTATATTATGGTTACATTTTCTTACCTATGCACCCTTGTAAAATTTATTAAGTTGAAAAAGAATAATATTGTATTTGATGTTGTTCGTAGTGGGCATAAATGAATATGGTAACATGGATCTTGTATAATTATCCAATTGTATTCATTTATTAGGCATGAATTTATGTTGGATTCTATCTTTATATTGAAAACATATCTATAAACCCATTTTTAGTATGTTTTGCTTTGATTCTTATATGATGTTGAATACATATTGGATAACCTAATGATTCACTTGTAGATGTGAAATATGCATGAGTTGTAACAAGTTTAGTCTGAGTTAACATCTATATTTAAGATTCTTAGTTAATTTCATACACTTTTATATTTACATTTTATGGTGGAGGGATGTATATTAATCCTTATAGTTAGTTTTTCCAGTTATTAGATTTGTTTCCAATGCCTTCAACATTAACCTTATTATGTTGAATTTGATTGATATTAGCTACTAGATTATCTTGTTTCTTAGATGTGAATAACTATAGAATTTTTTGACTTAGTATTTATCTATAAATGATTATGAATATGATTCATTTTATTATTTTTTATTGGTATTGAATACATGGTGACATGAATTCTTAGATTGTGTAGATGCCATGTTTTTCATGTGGTTGGTATGTAATGTTCATTGTGATTGAGCATAGTTAATACCTGGTGTTATTACCTTGTTATAAATTAATTTATGTATGAATCAATGTTTTGATTTATGCTCGATGAGATTACATATAGCTTGTAACATACTTGTTCTTAATTTGACTTGAGATGTATGTTAGAGGATACATATATTAAATGGTAACATCCTTGTGTGTGGGGATGTCAATGGATAATAGATGTTACTTACTTTATCATGGATCAAATTAAATATCATCTCATTTTGGTTATATGATAGCTCTTGATTTGTAGCATTGTTATTGCATACATGTTCCTTAGCATGTTTATTATAACTTTGGCTAAAAATAAATTGTTACAATTGGTTTATGCAAACAACTTACCTTTATGATAAAAGAATGGAAATATTATAATGGAAATTGATGTTGATGGTTATGGTATCTTTTTTAAGTTTGCTTATTTATATTTCTTAAGCAATGAAATAAATCCTGAATAATGATCTTCTCTATATGGGTCTGTGTTATTGGATTTAGTTCTTACCAATATTGTAATGTAGTGTCATAGACTATTGGAAAGTTGTAGAAATTTTATTGTTTATTTGTTTATAATTCAGCCCTTAGTTAATGGAAGTCTAGCTATATTTTTATTAATACATTTATGAGACATATGGTCATAATATTATAGTCATAAGTGTGTGTTTTAAATTCTTAAGCTTACCTTTGGCATTGAATGTCTTGGTATGCCTTATATTATGATTATTAAATCATGGAATAATCCTTGTGAATGTAAATTAATCCCTGATTTAGGATGAGTATGCAATAAACTATGTAAACTTATAATATACACTATGATTGGTGGTTTAATATACTACCTTGGTAATGAGTTATTAAATCATAACTTACCCTAATAAACATGTGAGTTAACTCCTGAGATTACTTAAGAAATGAATTATTGCATGGTCATATGCATGTTATTGAATGGCATGAATGCCTATGATTTTCACAATAGAATGATATTTAACCAAGGGAATATTAAGTATCATTTAGGTGTAATGACCCCTAAAACCCTTGGACCATAGTATAGTGATCCAATGGGGGTAGCATAAGGACTAGTCCTTTTTTGGGTGAATCCTAAAAGGCTATAGTGACCATTAAGATTATACCATGTTGGCTTTAATATTGATTTAGAGATCTCCACTTATTTATCTCATGATGTGATAAGACTTGCCTAAGCAAGTTAGTGAGATTGATTCTTTTGTTTGGTCATTTAGACCTCCATCATTTAAGTGTTTCATCTCTCATAACTTATTTGCTTATATATAAAATGCATAATGGTTATAGTACTTTATGTATTTTTTTGTTGAGATGTATTTCACTACATTAAAGTTATGCAATAGGCCTTAGATGTCATTCCATTGTGTACTCTAAAAGGAAATTCCAAAAATTATTTTGGGGGTTGTTTCATAAATTTAAGGGCTTAGTCCCCTATATAGAGTATAGTTATTAATGCACCATTAGTAGAAGGGTTATCACAAGAGGTAGTTGGAGGTGAATCCATGAACGAGGAGGTATAAATTCAAAGAGATGAGATCATAAGCCTCTAAGACATAAATGGGAAAGCACCATTACATGATCATCCATCTGATGAGCAAGAAGCCCCTTCAATTTCCACTACTCTTGTTATGTCTTATGTTTCTCCTTTTACTATTAGTACATATAATTATGTGTCACATAATACTAGTGTCTCCCCTCCCCTTTAGGCACTCAAGGTGGAAGTTGTTTCTACTCTTTCAAGTTCCCAAATAACCTTACTTGTTCCCAAGGTAGAGGATACTTCCTCTACCCCTATTTTTCCTACTCCCTCAGTTAGTCTACCTCTAATTATGTCTTCTATATCCATTCCTATTGTGTCTATTATGGTTCCTTCCACTGAAATCCTAGCTCATTGAAATAATAATAAAAAGGCAACCAAAAAAGCAAAGGGAGTAGTAGCAAGCCCTCAACTCCATGTTTCATCTACTCATCTAGGTTCACCAATGCTTCCCCCTAGTTCCACTCAGGATAATACTATGATAACAATGAAAAAGGCTAAAAATAAGAAGACAATCTATACAGTTGACCCATTACCTTAATATGGTGGAGTGGACTAGTCTAAAATTATTTGGCTTCACTACCTAATTTGCTACTTGAATAATCTTTGAAGTAACCATTAGGAGAATTATTAGGTGAGAGACACTCAACCCATAGATACAACCTAGCTAGTACTCCCACATTAGGCAATAAACATGCAGTCAGAGGTTTCTTAAAGGCTAAATCTTGTAATTACAAAGTTACCCACTATAAGCTATTTGAAAAATCTATAGGGAGTGTGCAAAGGGTAAGTAAGAGGAAACTAGAAGATGAGATTGGGAGAGGGGTCATATTAGAAGATAAATAAGTGGTATTTACCTTATCCAAAAGGAAAATCAAGAAATTAGGGAAGTTCCCATACATAGAGAATTTCAAATCCTATTTTGGAACTCATAAGGATGTTCTAGTTGAAATATATGAAGGAACTGAAATGGATAAAAAGGCATTAGATCAATAACTAGAAAAAATTAGGGAAAAATAGAAAACTATGCATGTTCCCATATAGATAGAGACAAATATGTAAAATTCAGCATCTAGATTGTATAATATCCTAGAGGCTATTACTATAATGAGGGAAGAATTAACACCTCATTTAGTGTAAACTACCCAATTATTTAATTCTTTGAAACTAGATGAAAATAAATATAAATTTATTATTATTTATACAAATAGTAAGGCATATGCCCACATAAATATGATGGAACCATTGGAGGCTACCAATTCCCTTAATTTGGTAGTCATTAGGGCATAGGAGGCCATAAAATGGATCATAGTATCTGAAGTAGTAATGTCTAAATATGTAGAGCATGAAACTCTTATTTCATAGATTTTAGAGAGTTAAAGCTCTCATAGGCTAGGGATTCCATGGGTAGGCTCATTAGCAAGGCCAATTTTGATCATATCCTCCAGCAAGATTCAACAATATTCAAACAAGAATAAAATTAGAATAAATAGAAGTTGAGCTAAATTTTCTGAGGAAAAAGGACACGAAGGTTGAAATCTTCAAAATTGATTTAATAAATACAAAGTCTAAGCATGTAAGGCTCATTGAATAAGTCAATAGGGTGCATAGACCTTCATCGCTTAATATGGACATCATTAGGTACCATCATGACATTAGAGATAAACAATTTCAATTTTTTTAATCAAATAAGAAAGTTAATGCTTCAACTTCTAGTTTAGCACAAGCTAAAACTTCAATTTTTATAGCCACCAGTAGCTCCATGTAACCACCAAGTAAGCCTTAGTTGAAATATAATTTTGTATGTAGACATGAAAATAGTACTTATAGTTTACTTTTACTTATCACATAAATATAAAAGTTTCATAAATTATTTGTAAGCATGAACATGTTGCATTGCATTATACAGGACAACTTATTTTCACATAGTTGTAGTTAACTATGAGCATGCACACATGCAATTTTGATTCTAGAATAAGAACTAAGTTTGTAATTTCATAATGTAACTATGATTTTACATGGTATTGGAGGATTAGGTGATCCCTCCCAAAGTATATATATTCATGTAATTACACATTACAAAGGGTTAAAAGTTTTTTAAATATAAGAAGAAATTAATTTTGATTGTCATGTAATTGTGTTGATTTTCTTTCCTTCCATTTCTATTTTATTAATGTTTTATTTTCTTGGTTATATTAATTCAAAAATTTGGAGTGTGCAAAAGCTATGGATAATTCTAGTTGTTATCATTGATGTATGTTAATCTTAGATGTGAAAAAGCTATTGAAAGTTAGTATGTTTCATTGATTTTAAGTAATTAGTTAAACTGTGTTAATATTCTGAAGTGCGTAGAATTGTTTTCTCTTTGGTATAGTTTTTTAAGTGTGTTCCATAGTTGTCTTAGACACCTTCTTGGTCCAAATTATAATCTCCCAATTAAGGGTGTGCAATAGAAATTATAAAAGAATTAATATTCATTTGATACCACTAAGTTTCCTATGTCATTTCCCTGAGACTCCATAATTATGTTTGCCTATGAGTGTGTAATAGTTACAAACAATAAGTATTAATTATAGAAACACTTGTGCACAAAGGAATCAGCCTAGAAAGTGACCCCTTAGGACCAAAGAACCTTTTTTTATCTACTCTTCCCCCCATTTGAATTTTATTTTAATGACACCTACCCACTCTATAATATATACCACCCATGCATCCCACTCACTTAGGTTTGATTTATTTACTAAGATTCATTTCACTAAAAAGAAACTTGGTTAACAACATGTATGCTCTACTTTTTATTCCACCATAAAGTTGTTTAACCCATACCTACAACTCATGCCCTAGAATGGATTTTACCTCCATTAAGATCCTAAAATGTTATAGGATGACTCTTTCAATTTTAGGGATGTGCACAAGACCCACACCAACATAAATAAAAACTAGTGCTATAAAGAGGGCCACTTGTGTGCTTTCCCTAGTGAGAGTTTATCCCCTGAGTTTCACTTTAGACACCCAAGAGAGTTGTTAGGTCTAGGGCCCAAACTAGTCTTTTGGTTTCCTCCTTATAATCACATCAAATGCCTAGATCCATACTGGTTGTTCCCAATAGACCTAGGTTTATAACATCCTCTCTAATAATAAGTATTTTTATGCAATGAGAATTGTAACAGATCTATAAATCAATACTATCTCAAAGAAGATAAATCCTACTTACACTTCTAATTGTGGATACATTAGATATTTGGGGTTATGACCAAATTGGATCCACTAGACCTAGCCAAAGGATCTCTTACCACAATAATATCACTAGGGAGGGTTAGAAAGCCTCTATCCAAGTAAAACTATTCCATAACCCTAACTAGGTCCTATGTTTTCATATTCACTAAACTAATAACAAGTAAAGTAAATTATAATTTAATGTTCACCAAAGTTTATGGAAAAAATTGGGGGTAATAAACATGAAATGTAAACATGCATAGAATACATATACTCACATCAATGTTTACAAAATCTTAATGCATGGGAGATAAGCACAAATACATATCTATCTACTCTTAAAAATGAGGAAAAAATCTAGGAATACTTATCTTTGAAGACAAACTTGTCAATATTTAATATCTCCCTTGGCCAAGGTGCTTCAAAAGAGGTTATTATGGTATGTAAAGATGATAAGGATAAATCAACTCTAGAATACATAACCTATCAATGCATATAAAAGACTTCTCCACAAGACAAGATACGTATCTCCAAAGAAAGTATGAAACCCTAAGTTACTCTTCAAGTGAAATGGTGGATAAGAAGATGCACAATATATATTTTTTCTTCTTCTCTTCTCTTATAAATGATGAAATGGATGTTTTTATATAAGCAGATCTAACCCTAGTCCTTTCTAAAAGTTTAGGTTGATAAGGTTGACCTAGTCAACCTAGTATCATTATTGACAAAAACAAATTAGGTCACAGTCTAGGTTGGCCAAGGGTCGACCTAGACCCTAATAAGTTTTATCAATTAGATTACAAGGTTGATGGGGTTGACAGTCTAATGTAAACTATCAAAAAGAGTTTTAGGTTAGGTAAGGGATAATTAAGGTGGTAAATGACTAGAGGAGGGTGAAAAATAGGAGGCAAATCTTAGGGGAATGTTTTTAGGATATGTTGTGTAGATAGCAATCAATAATTGTATACACATAATATTTTCAACTTTTATCAAATACTGATGCTTTACATCCTCAAATAACCTATCAAGACTCAATTTTTTTGAGTGCATGCCTTAAATGGTGCACTGATAAATGGGTATGGAGACCATTGGTGCTTCATAGGATTATTTTCCCTTATTTCCATTTATTACCAATCCAACTAGCTCCTAAAAACCATTCCCTAAGCTATTAATCCTTTTTTGCATACTTTTCTAGTATTTTCCCACTTTCCATCCCTCTTTTCCTCACCTTAAGCCACTTTTGATAGTCTAATTTACTAGGTTGATTGGGTCAACCTTATACTATTTTGGGTAAAATTTATTTAGGGTCTAGGTTGGCTCTTGGCTGACCGAGCCCATAATCTATTGAAATTTTGTCCATAACTATACTAGGTCAATTGGGTTGACCTTGTCAGCTAAAATTTTTAGAAGGGATTAGGGTTAAATTTGTCTATATATAAAATATAATTTCATCATTATTTACCAATGAAAAATATTTATTATTTGCTTGCACTTCTTTATAATTTGTTCTTTCACCATTTTACTTGTGGTGTCTTAGCTTAGGGTTTCTACTTGGAGAATCTAGTCTTGTGGAGAAGTATTGGATGCTTTGGCCTTTCTTTGTGATCTTTACAAACCAAAACAACATCTTACAAATCCCATTTGTCCAAGTGATAGATTAAGTCTTGATGGGTTCATTATTTAGGTAAGTATTCTCTAACTTTTCTCCTCTCATTAGTAGATAGAAGTACCATAAGTATTAGCTTTGAATAATATTACTCTTCTTCTTCATGTATTAGGGTTTTACTCATACATAGCTTAATTAATATTCTCCTATGCATTTTTATTTTATTTTAACCCCCACATTATGCCATAAGCTTTATTGAGCTCTAGATTAGATTTATTTACTTTACTTATTATTTTAGTGAGATATGAAAACATAGGACCTGCTGGGTTTATTACATGATTACGCCTGACTGGAGGCTTTGGAACCCTCCCTAAGATTATTTATTATGGTAAGAGATCACGTAATTAGGTTTATTGGATCCCCATATTTGTCATGTTCTAGAACATCTAATATATCCCCAATTAGAAGTGTAAGTATGATCTATCTTCTCTAAATTAGGATTGATTTATAGACATGATGCATTTATGATTGCATACATTCTATTGAACCTGATGTGAATCTAACCCTTGTATATTGTATCTCACATTTTTCATTATTTTATCATTTTATTTATTATTTTTCTATATTTTTGATACTACATCCACAATGTCGATATAGTCTTTAACTTATATGCATAGTTTTAACACACATTCGCATTAATACAACTCTATTTTGTTTTTTCAAGTTTTTCATCAAGTATAGACTTCTAGGTTGACTTTTTCAACACAATACATTTTTAGATTTATAGACATACTACTAGGTCAACTCTATTAACATAGTACACTTTAGACTTCTAGAAATACTACTAGGTTTACCCTATCGACATAGTACACTTTTAGACATCCAAAAAACATACTAGGTCAACACTTCCATCATAGTATTATTTATAGGTTTTAACAAATAAGGAATAACAGAACTAGGTTGACCCAGTCGACACAATTAGTAGAACTTACAAGTATAAATCAAGGTACTTCAATAACAATCTCATTTTCTTCTAATTCCTCCAACCCACCAAGGTTCCTTTCTTTCCTTCTCTGTCATTTTTGTTATTCATTACAGTTCTATTTTTCATAGTTTGCAGTCTTTAAAACCACCTCTATACAAAAAATTAGGTCCACTTTATCAACCTAGTTCTATATTTTGTCTTCTAACTAGAAGACTGGGTTGACACTATCGATGCAGTTCTTTAACAGACCTTTGCTTTAGTAGTATAGTAGTGACATTGTCAACTCTGTTCTATAATCTCTACATACATTATCATCTGAACTGACACTGTATTGTGTTTCAAAGTTGGAATTAACACTTATATGCTAATTATTAGATCACACTTTCATTTTCAATTACTTTCATGATTAAAATATATCACATAGTCTAATACGTTGGTTTTTCAATATACCATTTAGTTGTGCTATTTTTATCTTTTATGTACACACTACCAAATCATAAAATCTTAAAATCACATTTAAACAACTGTCTACCCAAGGCCTACTTATTTGGATTTCATCACCAAGGGGGAAGTCAACTTGGTTTTTTGGCCAAGTATAAACACATGGTTATTGGTATATATTATCAAATCACTTGACACCATTATCACTACAGTGTTTGAAGTGAGGGGGTAGGCCCCAATACCAAGCTAGTACCATTACCAACATAGATCTATTTTAGCCTAAACATCTTGAAACCATCCGTAGATTGCTTTCTATTTCCTTACTCCCATCACATATAAAGTCATAATCTAATAATCTAACAACATTTAGAATGACCACTTAGCATTTACTTTCCAAGTTGACTATTTGTTATTTACTCAATTTTATTTTGTATTTCAAAAAATTATATTAGCCAACATTGGTGCAAGGTTTTGTACTATGTACCTCAATTGTATCATCCTAATTGACCTAATTGATTGTGTTTCTTTTCATTTCTTACTTTCAAAAGTATTTGTAAAAAAAATGTTTTAGTACACTATCATTCTACTCAACACAGCCTCTTACAGACTGCTTATTTTCCCTACCTACAGTATCGAGTCGATCCTATTGATACAGCATTCTTGTTTGTCTCCAAAGATATAGTACTAGATCGACCCTATCGACTTTGTATCTTTTTCTACTTATTTTCTATCTAGGTTACATAACTAGTTGACCCTATCAACTCTGTATCCCTATTTTATTAGTTTTTAGCCCCTATTTTTTGTACTAGGTTGACCTAGTCAACTCTATACTTTTACTAATTTCCCTGTCTATTCGACTCAGTTCTCTATTTTTATCTACTTTGTATTTTTTCATTTATCTCAAATCATCATGAATTCTCCTATCATAATCTTCTTAGAAAACCTAAATCCATTTAGATACTATATGGGATGTTCATTTCTCCCTCTTCTCTCCTCCTAAGAGAACCATCACTCTTGGAGCACCTCTTCCCCTCCTTCTGTAATGGGCACCTCGGATGCACCCAAGCTAACCCAATAGGGGCTCTTTATGACTCTATTATATTTTCTAGAATTACTTTTTTTTGCTTTACAAAGACCAATGCATGTAACATAAGTATAGAATTTCAAGCATAGATACACACAGCTAAAATAGCCAACACACTGTATTTGTATTAATTGCAAAATGAGTAGATGAGTACAATGCTAGTCACATGGTGACTCACTAAATCCTCTCTCACAATCGTATGAACATGATTTTAAGTGGATATCCAAGCACATGCTAAAGGTGCTTCATTTATTCTCTGACCCATGAACTACAAACTCTGTAGGTTGGGTTTTCTACAAACTCTTCATACTGGATCTACAGACTCTGCAAGCCACTTCTACAAACATCTACAGCCAAAACTATAGATTGTGCAAAAGCTTCTATAGACTCTGCAACCAAATCTATGGACTCTAAAGGCTAAGATCTACGGACTCCATAGGCTTGAAATCTACAGAATCTGTAGGCTGAAAACTACAGACTTTGTAAGCTTAAATCTATGGACTTTGCAAGCTGAAATCTACGAACTCTATAGGTAGAAAACTATGGACTCTATGAAAAACTATAGACTTTGCAGGCATAAATCTACAAACTCTATAGGCAAGAAACTACGGACTCTACAGGTAGAAACTACGGACTCTGCAAAAAGCTATGGACTCTATAGGTAGAAATCTATGAACTCTATAGGAAAGAAACTACGAACTCTACAGGCATAAACTATACACTCTACAAAATCTATGGACTCTGTAGGCATAAACTATAGACTCTGTAGAAACTATGGACTCTTTAGGTAGAAATCTATGGACTCTACAAGTAAGAACTACAGACTCTATAGAAAATTATAGACTCACCTGGCTGTATATAGATCCTATAGTGATCTTGTTGCTACAATGATGTGCTACTATAATGGTATGACTACTACAGTGGTACAGCTGCTATAGTGGCACAACTGCTATAGTGGCGTAGTTGCTATAGTGGTTGAGAGCACAAACTCCAAAGACCAACCCCAAGGATTGATGTCTAGAGTGCTACAAATGAGAAGGATGTTCTCAAATGCCCAAATAAGCTGCAAGTGCAACAATTATTTTCTTCTTATCCAACATGCCCAAAGAAGCCACAAACACTCCCCTTTATCCTTTCAGCCAAGGGGAAACTCAACTCACTTGAGCAATGTGGGATAAAGGATGTGCAACAATCCCTCATAAAGTAAATGTTTAAAGTGACACTCAATTTCTTTCAATTGGGTTAAAAGTTACCCTTTTTGCAGCACTTTAGGTGCCCAAAAATACTAGCAACCAGACTCTGAATGGTGTGAGTGATAACTTGCCAAAAAGCTCTCAATAAGGAGCATCAAATCCAATCATCAAAATTGGCCTCCATTACATCTTATTAGCTTACTACAAATAGTAAGTGTGCTAGAAATTAAGTAAGCCTAGCTACTAAAATGGGGACATTATAGACTGCCCCCCTTGAATTTGCTTGTCCTCAAGCAATCTCAGCCCGGCCTACTGAATAACTTGCTCACTTTCCCATGTAGCATCCTCCCCCAATAGGTCTTTCCATCTAACCATATACTCCTTCACTATCCTATTTTTGAGTTTCCTCTCTTTAGTGTCTATAATAGCCTCAAGTTCTAACATGAGCCTCCCTTCCTCATCTAAAGGGGTTAAATCTATAGTAGGCACTACACCCTGACCAATGGCCTTCTTAAGCCTGGACACATGGAATACATTATGCACTCGATTGCCCTCTAGAAGCTCAAGTTCAGAGGTGACTTCACCCACTCTTCAAATCACCCTGTAGGGGCCATAAAATCTAGGCTTAAGCTTCTCTACTCCACTCTTCTTGAGAGATGATTGCCTATATGGTTGTAGCCTCAAATACACCATGTCCCCTACCTTGAAACTATGTTATACCCTATGTTGATTAGCATACAACTTCTGCTGATTTTGGGCCTATTGTATATTCTCTTTGAGCACTCTTAAGATATCTTGTCTATCCTTCAATAGGTCTTTAGATTTGGGCACTCTACTGTCCCCCAAAGCCATATCCATGAAGCTTGGAGCTTCATATCTGTACAATGCCATAAATGGAGTCATCTTGATGGTCATGTGATGCATGGTATTGTAACAATACTCCTCCATGTGTAACCATTTAACCCAGGCTCTCTATTTTGTAATCACATAGTTCTAAAAATAACCATCCACCCACTTATTTACTATCTCCATCTGCCCATCAGTTTGTGGATGGTAGCTCATACTAGGTGTAAGGTCTATACCATGCAACCTAAACAATTCCTACCAAAAATCACTCATGAACTTGTTATCCCTATCAATGACAATAAATCTTGGTAACCCATGCAGTCTAAAAACATCCCTGAAGAACACATCTACCACCTAAGCTACTGCATAAGTAGACGGAATAGAAAAGAAGTGAGCAAACTTCATCAATCTATCTACCACCACATAAATGCAATCTCTTCCCTGCACTCAAGGTAGGCTAATGATGAAGTACATAGAAATGCTTTCCCACTTCTAGTCTAGAATGGGTAAGGGTTGTAATAAACTAGCTGGAAATGTGTGCTCTTCCTTATTCTATTGACAAACTACACACTCCTTGACATGCCTCTGAACATCATCCTTGAGCACTCTCCATGAGAACCACTCTCAGATTTGCCTGTAGGTCTTGAAGACCCCCAAATGCCCAGACATAGGTGCATCATGAAATGCCCTCAGTATCATCTCTCTTAAGGGTGATGATGGAATTAAATAAATTTTGTCCTAAAACCTGATCAACCCATCTATCACCTCATAGAAATCATCCTATACAGTGCCTAAAACCAGTCCTGATGCCCAAGCATCTCCATCATATTTTGCTATAATCTTAGCCTGCCAGTCTCTTGAAATCTCTACAAGAGCACAAATGTGAGGTCTTCTGGATAAGGCATCAGCTACTACATTCTTCTTTCCTTTGACAAACTCAATGTCAAAGTCATAAGCTTGCAATTTAGTAACCCATTTTTTTTGCATGTCATTCAAGTCTCGCTGACCCATGAAATACTTTATGTTGTTGTGATCTGTCTTGATCACAAACTTTCCTCCAACAAAGTAGGATCAAAATTTGGCCAAGGCATGCATGATGGCTAACATCTCCTGATCATAAATAGAATAGCTCTTCTCCACCCCTTGAAGCTTCCTACTCTCAAAAGTAATGGGGTGCTTCTCTTACATTAATACTGCTCTAACCCTATCACCCGATGCATCACAATGAAGCTTAAAAGGCTTCATGAAGTTGGGTAGAGCTAGAACTAGACATGAAGACATCACTCACTTGAAATGTTCAAAAAACTATTACACTACCACTATCCATACAAAATCACCCTTCTTGGTGAGGTTTGTTAATGGTGTTGTAGTCTGTGAAAAGCCCTTCACAAATCTCTTATAAAAACCACATAATCCAAAAAATCCTTTGAGTTGTGTAAGGCTAGTTGGAGTGGGCCAATCAACCACCACCTTGATCTTTTTTGGATCCACCTAAACTCCTTTAGCACTAATAATATGGCCGAGGTAGAGCAACTTGGTCATGCCAAACTCACACTTTGATTCCTTTGCATACAGTGACTCCTCCAAAATGACCAGTACCTCCTCTAATTGTTGTAGGTGCTCATCCCACATCCTACTGAAAACCAAGATGTCATCAAAGAAGATAAATACAAATATTCAAAGCTTCCCTCTAAACACCTAATTCATACAACTCTGGAAGGTAGCTAGAGCGTTGGTTAGCCCAAACAGCATAACCAAAAACTCAAAGTGCCCGTAGTGACACTGGAAGCTAGTTTTTTCTATGTCCTCCACTCACATCTTGATCTGATGGAATCCTAAACGTAAGTCTATCTTAGAGAAATATCATGCTCCCTGTAGCTCATCAATCCTAGGGATGGGGTACCTATTCTTAATTATCTTCTTATTGAGAGCTCTATAGTCAATGCACATACGCATTGTCCCATCCTTCTTCTTTACCAAAATAACCACTAAAGCAAAGGGGCTTTTGCTGGGCCTAATATGCCCCATCTCTAATAGCTCCTTTATTGACTTCTCTATTTCATCTTTGTGCCTTTTAGGATGGTGATAGGGGTGATGATGACTAGTTTAGCCCCCTCCTCGAGCTTGACAACATGCTCTATACCCCTCTCAGGAGGAACCCCATGTGGAATGCTACCACATGCCTAGAAATGATCTCCTATACATTTGGGTGATAGCTTTTTACCTATTGCTCTAGAGGCATAGGCATGATCAAACATTCAGCTGCCCACTTGACATCATCATGTCTGAATAACCGTTCCATCCTTTTCAAGGATACCACCCTGAGCCCCCCATTAGGTAAACTTCAGAGCACCACCTTCCTACCCTAATGTTGAAACCTCATCTCTAGCTTAGCCAAGTTGAAGGTGAACTCTACTAGAGAAGCCATCCACATCATATTCAAGATGACATCATAATCACCCATGTCAACTACATAGAAATCATCCTTCAACTCATAATCTCCTCCCAATCTGATGTGAAGTTTTGAAATCTTCTAGGTGCATAATAACTTGTGGCCATTGACCACCATGACTCTAAACCCTACATGCTCTTCAGTTTAAAGACCTCTCTTGGCCACTAGCTTTACATCAATGAAATTGTGTGTTTCCCCTATGTCAATCAAGGAAACCATGCGCTACCCCTGAATCATCCCTCTTACCTTAAAGGTGATGGCCTTCTGGTTGTCTGTCAACTGAGCAAGAGACTTCTCATCATCTAAACTCTCCTCAGCAGCACTATCACCCTGATTAGAATCTAAATCTAAATGTTTCCCCTTGTCTTTGGAAGGTGATTCATCTACTGAGAAATACTCCATAGGCTTAGCCTTCACCTTAAGTGAACATTCATGGGAAGGACTCCATGGCTCCCTACAATGAAAACATAGTTTTTTCTTCCTGAGTTCGTTAAGGGTATCATTGTCCAACCCTTTCATTTCTCCCTTAGGCCACTGAGGGTCCTTCTAAAATGTCTTCCTTTCCTTATCCTTCTTAAAATGAGAGTCCTTAGAGTGGAGTTTACTCCTATAGGAAGAAGATGCTAGGTCCCTTATTTTCTTAATAGCCTCTTAAAGTGAAGAGGGGTTGTGTCCCTTTACCCATCCTCGCAAGGGGTCGAAAAGCCCATCCATGAAAAGAATAACTAGTCTTCTTTTTCATATATCCATCACTAATACTACCAAATTTTGGAACTTGGTGATATAGGCCTCCATAGAACCCCACTATTTAAGCTGAGCTAGCTCCTTGAAATGCAATTTTGGGTCCTTAGTATCAAAACTATCAATGAGTCTCTCAATAAACTTTGCATAAGTATCTACCTAGTTATGGCCAAGCATGACCATACCATGGTTCCACCACTTGTGGGTACTTCCATCCAAGTGTAATGCAGCATACTTAATCATGTCTTCCTCAGGCATGGAATTAAGCTGGAAATAAGTGTCTAATTTCTAGACCTATATTTGCACTGAAGTCTTCCCTGTACCGTCATATTATGGAATAGACAACTTTCCCAACTTTTTCCTCATCTCATAATTTTTTTGCTTGTTCCCTCTCATGGGCATGTGCTTGAGTCTAACATCCATATACTCCCTGAAGGACATTTCACCCTAAAAATTTGGTCTAGCATTTCTCCAATCCTCTAGTATTTGGTCCTATATCTCCTACTGTGTAGGACTAGCATTATCCTGGTCATCTTGTCTCAGAGGGAATTATGGCATGAGTAGCCTTACAGAAGAACCTACTCTAGTGTATGTCTGGGCTCCTCTATTAATTGATGCATCTCCATTACCTCCATTACTCGGTCTACCTACCTAGTTAGCATTATTACCCTGGTTGGCATTGTGGCCTTGATCTACTCTAGTCAGGTGTTGTGTAATTACTAGAGCCATCTACTGCAATGTGTTCTATAGCTCCCTTTTCCCCCTAGAAAGATCACTGAGCATCACCTTGGTGCTGGGCTCTCCCCCTTCCCCATCTTGGTCACCCATGGTTGATGCTGAAAAGGGCTCACCCTCCTCAATTTTTGAAAAAAATTGTAAGTCTGGGTTTGTCTGGTTTATCCTCAAGAAGTATTGATGTGTGGGATGCATGAAACCTCATAAGATGGTAGGAATAATAGGCTCTAATACCACTGTAATGGGCACCCCAGTTGCACCCAAGCTAACCCAATAGGGGCTCTTTATGACTCTGGTAGATTTGCTAGAATTACTTTTTTTAACTTTACAAAGACTAATGCATGTAACATAAATATAGAATTGCAAGCATAGATACACACAACTAAAATAGCCAACACACTGTATTTGTATTAATTGCAAAATTAGTAGATGAGTACAATGCTAGTCATGTGGTGACTCACTAAATCCTCTCTCAAAATCATATGAACATGATTTCAAGTAGATATCCTAGCACATGCTGAAGATGCTTCATTTGTTCTCTGACACACGGACCACGAACTCTATAGGCTAGGTTTTCTACAAACTCCACATACTAGATCTATGGACTCTACAAGCCACTTCTATGGACATCTACAGCCAAATCTATGGACGCTACAAAAGCTTCTACAAACTCTGTAGCCAAATCTATGGACTCTGTAGGCTGAGATCTACGGACTCCATAGGCTTGAAATCTACGAACTCTGGAGGCTGAAAATTATAGACTCAATAGGCTTAAATCTATAGACTCTACAAGCTAAAATCTACGGACTCTATAGGTAGAAAACTACAGACTCTATAGAAAACTATAGACTCTGTAGGTAGAAATCTATAGACTCTTCAAGTAAGAAACTATAGACTCTACAGGCAAAAACTACAAACTCTATAGAAAGCTACAGACTCTATAGGCAGAAAGTTATGGACTCTATAGGTAGGAAACTATGGACTCTACATGCATAAACTATAACTCTACAAAAACTATGGACTCTATAAGTAGAAACCACAGACTCTACAAAAACTATGGACTCTATAGGTAGAAATCTATGGACTCTACAGGAAAGAACTATGGACTCTACATAAAACTATAGACTCACTTGGTTGTATATAGATGCTACAGTGATCTTGTTGCTACAGTGATGTGCTGCTATAGTGGTATGGCTACTACAATGGTATGACTACTACAGTGGTATAGCTACTATAATGGCATGGCTGCTATAGTGGCGCGGCTGCTATAGTGGCTGAGAGCACAAACTCCAAAGACCAACCCCAAGGATTGATGTCTAGAGTGCTACAAATGAGAAGGACGTTCTCAAATGCCCAAATAAGCTGCAAGTGCAACAATTCTTTTCTTGTTATCCAACATGCCCAAAGAAGCCACAAGCACTCCCCTTTATCCTTTTAGCCAAGGGGTAACTCAAATCACTTGAGCAATGTGGGATAAATGATGTGCAATAGTCCCTCATAAAGTAAATGTTTAAAGTGACACTCAATGTCTTTCAACTGGGTTAAAATTTACCCTTTTTGCAGCACTTTAGGCCCCCAAAAATACTAGCAACTAGACTCTGAATGGTTTGAGTGATAGCTTTCTAGAAAGCTCTCAACAAGGAGCATCAAATCCAATCATCAAAACTAGCCTCCATTGCATCTTATTAGCTTACTAAAAATAGTAAGTGTGTTGGAAACTGAGTAAGCCTAGCTGCTAAAATGGGGACATTACACCTTCATCTATGACTTGTAACATGGTACAAATCACACCTCAAGATGAATTTGATGGGTCTGACCCTTTCTATACCTATCAAGACACTTCTCATCTTCAAAACCTTCAAACTAATGTGGGAGAAATTGACACAATTTTAATCAATAATCCCACTAATAATCCATCTTCTAATAACCCTCCCCCTAATACCAATTCGGGGAGTGATCCTACCAACACCAACCCATCTATTGATACAAATCAACTTCTTGCAAAATTCATACAAAAAATGAATGTAATGAAAACTTCTAACATCACTCAAATGATGAAACTCTAACATCATTTGATTAATATGGCTAATTAACCTCCCTCTATCCATCCTCAAGCCAATCCCAATTATATCCCTCCACCTCTTAGAGATGCTTTAGCCAATGTTATTCCTCAACTTGTAATAAATTAAAAAATGCTTTAAACTATTTAAAATAATCATTTAGTTCCCTTCATTATTCCATTGATATTGATAACATATCTCCAACTATCAAGTATGATGGGACTAAAGACCCAACATCATTTCTCAAAACCTTTTGAAATCTTTACAAAGAGTGGATCCAAACTAATATTTTCATCACAACTAAAATCTTAGTCAAAACCTTCACTATAACTATATTAGAATGGTACAACCAACTTCCCCAACATTCTATTTGAAAATTTGAATATTTGTTCAATCCTTTAGTTAAAGTGTTTCAACACAATGATCTCTCCAAAAATTGTCTTAACCACTTCATCAATACTAAGCAATCTCCCACTAAATTAGCTCATGACTTTATCAAAATATGGAAATAATTGGCCCATAAATCTAACCATAACATGAATTATGATAGCTTTTTTAAACTCTTTATAACTACTTTGACTCATATTTAATATAAGGATTGAACTTTTGTTCCCTAGACACTTAATGAAGCTCTTGACCAAGCTAAACATCAAGACTTTCTCATGAAGCAATTTTAACATAATCCTAGACTTCTTAAAGGATATTTTCAAACATCTACAAATTATATCACTAGAAATAATCTACAAACCAAACCAGGCATTGCTAAATCTGACATTCCTTCATATTATCACACACCACTCATGGTGCATCAAATGAAACAATTTTTACCACCCTCTAAACCTTTCACTTATCCTAACAATCTTCCTAAGTGGTATGACCCTAATCAATTTTTTTAGTTCCATGATGACATTAGTCACTCTTATGAATCTTGTAGAGGTCTCACTAAATTTTTTATCTCCTATATTCTTGCTGATATATTTAATCATGAATCCATGATCAACCTTCATCATTAAGAGTACACCACTGCTTCTCAAAAATGATAGGTTTCCAAAGATTCTACCTCAAATAACCAAAAATATTTTTCCATGATTAATAATCAACAAAATACTAAGGATGTTTATGTCATTAATTCTAACTATGACTAATATTATAACAATTATTAATATGTTAACACTGCTAAGGTCAATTATCATTGCAAACTAGCTCATAAAGATCCTATTACCAAACCTAATGAACCATCTTTGGATGAACAACTCCTCAAAGATACTATAACCACTAATCTCACTTTGGAACCCATGAAGAACCTCTTCCTCCTTCTAAACACCCAACCACTTCTATTCCTTCAAAATCTACCTTACCTCCTAAACAATACACTAGTTCTTCTTCTAGAATCTCATTGGAATTTTCTTGAAGAACTTAACTCTATGCCTTGTAAGATTCCACTTATGGATTTGGTTCATACTTCCCCCTATCATCACAAGTTCCTTATGAAATAATTACAAGAAATTGAATATACATCTTCTATAAATGAATAACCACCTTCTATTAAACCTCAAATTACAAACATTCATACCATTAAAACTGTGTCCTTCCTCTAAGCCTTCTATTGAATTTCTTGAAGAGCATGATTAATGATTAAATTATTTTTCATGATGATGATCAGCCACTTTTCATTAAAATAGCCATTAATACTAACCATATCCATAAATTTCTAGTTGATGAAGGCTTTGGTATTAATGTGACATCTTTTTGGCTTGTCCAACAACTTGGTTATAACAAAGATCATCTCAAACAAACCCATCTTACCTATCATGGTTTTGATAAAACTAATCAAAATCCACTTGGTTTTATTTGTCTTCCCCTCACCATTATACCTAAGACCATTTTAACTAATCTTATAGTCCTTTATCTACCCTTATCTTATAATATACTCCTTGGTCACCCATGGACTCATAGAATGAGTGATATTGCTTCTTCCAGTAGCCAATTCATTAAATTCTTACATAATTAAAAATAATACAAGTACAAGGCTAATCCCAAACCTTAGATTCTTCAACTTCCTAATCCAAAATATCAATATCATATTCCTACCATTCCTAAGATCAATAGTGCTAATTTACTCAAGTTTATCAACATCAATCTTGATTTATAAGTCACTCTTGTTGATTTAGATGATGATGAACCTAATGATTTATAACATACTTGTAACACTACCAAGCTACCTCCCTACATTTTAGAGTGGCTTCCTCCTTATTTATTACCTTAGGACCATACTATTCCTCTTATTTATGAGATCACTAATTTTCCCCCTCCATGTAATGCTCAAGAGCCTTATTTAAATAAATATGCCTTCACTTGTAATGACTTTAGAGTGGCCAAATTATTTTAAGATCATCTCATCATGTCTCTACATACATTCAGTAATATTAGGATTTTACCTTCTAAAACTCCTAAATTTCATGAATATACAATTTAACCAACATATGATGATAATTACATAATAGCCTAAGCTCAATCTTGAGACTTGGATGTTCAATATTATCAAAAAACTTTATCTCAAATCTTTGATTTTAATTGAGATGTTCATACCATTTCCACATATCGTGACATAGATCTTGAAGGTTATGTACCTCCTACCAATTCTCCACTTCTTGATACTCCTTAGATGTTAGAACAAATCATACGTTATAAATGTTATAAAATTCTTACATCTTCTCTACCATCTATAGATCCCATCATTACATCCAATCCTTCCACCATCATAGAAACCAACAACACACCAATCCCTTCTGATCCATCTACTTCTCCTACAATTAAGATTACACTAGATGACAAGGTCACTTAATTTGTTAGATACATTCTGAATATGATGACCATGGTAATAAAATTCTTGATCTTAAAGTAGATGTCAAATATTATGGCCCTCTTCCCACTTTGCCTAGTGATGAATCTATTCTTGAAATATTTCATGCTCGATAACCTCAACTTCCTTGACAACATCATAAACTTGGGAATTTTAAAACCAAATCCCCTTATTTCAATAACTTTGTTGTTAGTATTGATCCTAAGTCTAATCTAATTTATTATTTACCTAATGCACCATACCACTTCAAAGATGGTAATGTCATGTTTATTGAAGAGACTACTCACATTAAATATGGTACACCATCATGTCCTCGACCAATTACAATTTTTCATAAACTCTCACCTACTAAATATGATAATTTTATATTATTATTTGATAAATATTATGATATATTTTCTTTCTCATACAAGGATATGCTTGGTATTATCCCTAACATTTTGGTGCATAACATCATCACTTATCCTAGTGTCAAACCAGTGCATCAAAATCAATGGAAATTTCCACCCAAGGTTTCCACCTTATGTCACAAGGAAATCATAAAATTGATTGATGCTAAATTTATCAAACTAGTGGACTATTTTGAATGGGTTTATAACATAATACCCATTCATAAAAATATTACTATGATCATTCACATCTGCATTGATTTTTGTAATCTTAATGTCGCTTGTCCCAAGGACAATTTTCCTTTAGTTTAAATAAATTCCATTATTGATTCCATAGTTGGTTATGAAATGTTCTCCCTTATGTAAGTCTTCTTGAGCTATAATCAAATTCACATCACCCTTGAAGACCAATATAAGACCACTTTCACCATAGAATGGGGCACTTATTACTATGTTAAAATGCCCTTCAGCCTAAAAAATGTTAGTCACCTACCAATGAGCAATGACTCATATATTTCATGATCTTGTCCACAAAATTATTGAAACCTATGTCGATGACCTCATTTCTAAATCCAAAAGTCACAAAACTCATCTCTCTAATCTTGTTATCATCTTTGACCACCTTCTTAAATATTAGGTTTGATTAAATACTTACAAATGTGTCTTTGGTGTCACATCTATAAAATTATTAGTATTACTAATCTATTTTTATGTCATTGATGTTGATCCTACTAAAATCAATGTTATTGTCATCATGCCCATTCCTTAATCCATTCCAGACATTTTCACTTATTTAGCCAAATTTGGGGCAATTAGATAATTTATCCCCAAAATGGCTTATCATATCCACTCCATCAATTCTCTTATTAAGAAAGGTAATGCTTTAGAATGGACATATCCCTATCAAAAAGTTTTTGATAACATGAAAATTAATTGCTTCACTCACCTACACCTCCTTCCAATGATCGACCCTTGATCTTATATACTTATTCCACACCTATATCAGTTGGGGCAATGCTTGCCCAACAAGATGATACTAGAAGAGAGTATTCCATTTATTACATTAGATAAGGCCTCATAAATTATGATAAATGTTATACAAAACTCAAACATCATTTCCTTGCCATCTATTTTGTAGCTAAAAAGTTTCAACATTACATGCTTTACCAAATCACTTATGTCATCATTCATTCTAACCCCCTTCATCACTTCTCCAAATATTTTCTTCCTATAGATAGAATTGGAAAATGGATGGTCCTCCTTATATAATTTAATCTCCACATTGTACCCCAAAAAGCTATCAAAGGATAGGTCAAAGCCAATCCATTTGCCATAGCTCCTATGTCAACTACCAATCACCATCAAGATAGTCTCCTAGATGATAATATTCTCTATATTGAAGGTCTTAATCAAGTTATTTCTCTCAAATATTACTCTCATAACTTTATTGTTGATCTTGAAGCAAGTAATCTTGATGAATCTGTTATTCCCCCTGATACTACTAAACTAAAATTATTTATCAAATAACTTCCTAAAATTAATGTCAACTTGCATGAAGATACTTGGACCCTTCACTTTGATGGTGCTAAATTCTTTCAATATGTAATATATCAGGCCCCTATACTGATAAGTCCAAACTTCACTAAAGACTCCTTGTATTCTATTTTAACCTTTTAGGGTTTATCTGATGTAAATATTATATTTTATTAAAGGGTTGAGTAGTCTAATTTAGTGAAATAATATGCATAAAATAACCGCTAATTTGTTATAGATTTTGGCTAGCTTTAAATTTTGAAAAATAGTAATAAATATGTACAAATAAATACTTATCTAGAAAACACTTAATACATAAGATTTGAGTGACAAAAACTAAGATATGAATAGGTTTGACTATCATAAACTAGATATTTATATCATAACACCTCCTAGATAGTATCACCACATTTATACAGTAACACCATGTGGTTCTAGTGTCTTAAAAATGGTGCTAGTGTCCTCTATGCAAGACTGCTCCAAACTTTTAGGTGCACATATGCTTGTGTTTATGGGTTCTATTTTTGCATGCACAAAGTCTAAAAATCTATATTATTCCTATAATAGTTGATTGATGATGTAAACCCTAATTCTCCTTGCAATTAAGGCATGATTCAAAAAGTGTGTTCATTAGTAGGATATGCTAGACATCCTCAACACCCCTTATGAAGAGAGTTGCCTACATACCAATACTTAGAGGATAGATCAATCCTGATGTAGTTCTTCCCACCTAAGTTTTGATTCAAGAGAAATTTATGCTAGAATGATAATGGTCTTAAATGCCTTGAGTGTGCTTGATATTTAAAATATAGAAAAACTGAGATTAGGGTAGTTGTAAAAGGTAGTATACAAAAGAAGGGTAGAATAGGATTAATAACATTGATTTTTCTCAACTTATTTCATTTTTGAATATTTATTTTACATCTAATTTCCATCTAGTGGATAGAGGTCTAAAATTCATGTATTTAAATGTTTTGTAGCTTATGCAGACAATAAAAAATGCTTAGGCTAACCTTATGAGGGTTTTACTTTTGAAAATATACTCATTAGGGAAAGATAGGGTAAAGGACATTAGCACCATTTTTGGGACATTAGTGTGATGTGGCTCTAATGTATTTAATGTGGTGTTAATGTCTAATTGAAAGACTATTGGGCAAAAAGGGCCAAGATCAGGAAATGAGGGTCTGAGACTACATTTAAGCTAACTAAGGATGCTTGTGGTCCATACAAATGCTATAAAAATGTGACAATAGGCTCAAGGATAGGTATAATAAAGGAGGGGGTAATATAATCACTTAAAAGTGGTATTTGAGTGTTAATCACTTATAATATATCTAGGAATAGTGATACTTGAGATAACGTATTTCTAGATATATTATAAACTATTACACTCAAATATCACTTTTAAGTGATTACATTCCCCCCTCCTTTATTATAAAAATGTATCAAAGTGAAATGACTAGCATAAATGAAAAATAAGCATACCTGGACTTACCTAAGAAGTGAATCCCATGAAGCTGAGCCTGAGTATTTGAAAATAGGTTTGTGTATGTGAATCTTGATCCAAAGCATGACTTACAAATGAAACATGCATAAATAAATCCTTCAAGAGATATCAAAATCAAAATACTATGTTGAATAAAGAAGTAACTAAGTAAAACTAGGTAAAGAGATGGGAAAGAGAAAATGAATGAATACATCTATTTGGGTGTATGAACCAATGTATGAACTTGGTGATAAATTGTGTGTGTATGTGTTTATGTGTAGTGATCAAATCATTAAATATCTTGGATTGAGCTGATAGCTTGCTCAATCTTCATATGCGGTGGCTCAAAAACTTAATTTGGTTTTGACTCCATCATTGCCCACCCCTACTTGGTAGATCATGACCTATGAATAGCTTGGATTTGATTTATAGTGTGTATAACCCTCTCATGTGGGTGGATAAATAACTCAAGTAGGCTATGACTCCATCATCTCCCACCCATATGTAGTAGATGCATCTAAAATTGAACTATGCATAGTGTTGGAAATATCTAAGTATATCTAATTGTGTATGTCAGCTTTATAGCCACTCAAAAACATTTGGTGGCTATGGGCCACTTGATAATACCAACCACTATAGATAAAGGTATGAAGATGGTGATAGCCTAGAATATGATGTCAATTATATATAGCATAGATAATGGCATGAAGCTTTCTATTCCATCTGATCAACCTATGTGTAACTAAGCATATAGGAACAATGTGTCATGCACATGCCCCCAATCTGATATCTAATTATATTAATCTAGATTGATTGGTAATAATTATATCTGAGTATCTAAATAAAACATGGGAATGGTCATGTCATTCATAATTTCCCCAATCTAAGAAATTGATATGAATTTGGGCTATGCTAGTATGAATCTAAATAAAAATTGAGTATAATTGATAAGCCTAGAACTAGATCTGTGCAAACCTGTACTATACCCAATGTAATGTTCTAGTCAATCTAAACTATCCTAAAACTATGGCTACTATATAGTAGCACCAAATCTTAGATAGTAGTTCTATGTGGTGCTAGTGTCCTTATTTTTTCACTAATGTCTATCTGGTCTGAAATCTGTCACTATATTCATTTTTTATTCCCTATTTTTCCTTTATGTTTACTTGGGTCTGATTTTCTAAAATTGATCCTATGTGTAGAAAAATGTTTTATGAATGCAATATAGGATCCTAATCTATGTAACAAACCCCTATGAATGCCCTTATTTTTTAGGGTAGTTGTTGAACCTATGCAAGAATTTTCCTCAAAATAAATAGCTCTATAAAATGTGTGTTAGCTAGATCATATCTGATAACTACATGATAATCCAAGATAATATGTAAACATAATATTAGAATTTAAGATAATCTAATCATAAGTATGTAATGTAATATGTATGTCATGTCTATCATTAAACAAGGGTGTCAAGATAGATGTAATCAATGTATGTAATAACAAATATGAGTATAATTGAGTAGCTACCTAGGGGGATGGGGTGTGATGTCCATCACAACACCCAAGTATGAAGGGTGGATGCATGAGACCCCTTGTGACATCAAAAACTGGTGTGTGTAATAATAAAATATAAGTGTCATGGCCATGACACATACAAGAAAGCATAAATATAAAACACATAATGAAAGAAAAGTAGTCCAATGGGCCACAATACAAGGGACATGGGCACATGTCACTAAATATGATAAAATACATATAATGACATGCTCAAATGTCCACATACACAAGCAAAAATCAAGTTGGCTTAGAGCCACATATAAGGACATGTTTAAATGTTCACATATATAATCAATAAAGCACATGCAAGGGACATGGGCCTATGTCGAAGGCATACACACTATGAATAGGAATCTCATAGCATCAAAAAATAATGGCATATTCAAATGCTGTTGAATAAAAGCATATAAAATAAAATCAAGTCTAAACTATGAAATCTATAAATGAAAGCATTCATGAATGTAGTAAAAATCTATGTAACATCTAAGATGTATATATGATGAGTCTAAAGTAGTAATAGGTAACAAAAAATCTAAGTATGAGTATCAATGATCAATATCGAGATATAACAATGCTAAAACTAGAATGTGTAGAGTGTAATGATATAACTTGGTAATAGAATTTGTGTATAAGATGATCCCAAGTGGGTGAATGTGTCAAATGAATAACCATGAATTAGTGTATATGCTCCCAATGGGTAGATGATAGCAGGTCTAGATCAACGTAGTGGACCTGAGTCCTATAAGCAATCTATGAGCACTCAACAAAAACATGTGAATCAACAAAAACAAGTGAATCATGTATGTATGATGATATTGACTATACTAAGATAGTTATCATATGTAGTGTTTGTAAAATATAAGAAATGTAAATAGAGAAATGCATACAATCTATAAAAAAAATGAGTAATTATTTAAATGTTTTTATGTTTTTGAAATATTAAATTGTTTTTATATTTTTTAGATATAATCTATGCACAATTAATATGAAAATGAACTATGTAAAAAGAGAAAAAAGAGAAGGAAAGTATTTACAGGAGGGTAAGAACCATACTAACCAATGAGTCTCATGGGAGACTCACTATCACTATGACCTATGTCAAATAAGGGAACTATGATCATGTGGGTTAGGTGAAAGGGAAATTATGATACCATAATCTACTATATTGAGTAATATATATCTATATCAGCCTATGTAGTGGTTCTAGGAATCTGTGTTAGTGATTGTGCTATCATGTGAACTATAAGGGTTTTGAGAAACCATCTGGTAGAAGAAGTTATAGGTGGCATAGGTTTCTTGTGATGAGAACCTCAAGAACCCAATAATACTGATCTCGACATAAATTTATTGGAGGAAGGCCCTCTAGAATCTATGACATATCTCTCATGTAGGGGTCTCTCTAATAATGGTCTTCATGGGAGAATATCTATACATATTGATATGGTATGAGTCGACCTCACCTATAATGATGACTCTATTAAACTTTATGATGCATCTATAAGAACTATTCTATAAGTTGTAACTGATAACTGTGATAGATCTGGTAACATTTCCATAAATGTAATTGGTGATTGTGTTCTAACTTCCTGGGATAGGTAGAGGATACTCATATTGAAAACCCTCAAATTTGACCACCTAATTTGTTTGTATGTATTTCCAGCATCTATGTACTATGGATGGGATGGCTCATATTTTTTGTAACCATGGCCTACCCAATAACATGTCAAACACACCTACACTAGGAATGACTATGAATGAAGTGGCTATATGTGTTGGTCCAACCTATAATGGAAGCACAATATCCATAATGAAACTCTAAACATGACCACTAAAACCACTAATAACTATGTTTGTGGGTAATATATCCTACTATGAATATCCCAAATGCTACAAAAGTGTCATAGTGCATATGTTAATAATTGACCCATTTTAAACCATAACACTTTAGAGAGGATGATGATCTATGTAAGATCATATAAAGAGTGTATGTAAATCTATATCATCATCAATAATACCTTATTCTAAGAATGTTATGAGTGGTATAGCTATAATTATAGTCGGGTGCATGCCAATGATGTTGTGTAATGTGTGTGCCTCCTCTATAATAGTATGATATGAAGTTGGTGGTGAATGTGCCTAATACATGTAGTGAACACCTAATGTGCTCCTTACTTCATTCACTATGTTCTTTGGAAATAAATCTGAGAATATTTTTAATGCCTTAGCTTATGTTTGTTGTACTTTTGATACTTCTATGGGTGTGCACACATCAATAATTGTTAGCCTCAATCAAATCTTATATATTATGTTTTAGGCTTATGCATCTATTTGTTGTATAGCCTAGGTCCCTGTGATACTCTTAGAATGTGTTAGAATCATATTTATTTAAAAGATGCCATGTTGTATCAACCTATTTAATGGGAGGGAGAGATATGCCATTGCATTCCAAGATCTATTGTAAAACCTATAGTGGTGACTCTGGAAGGTTGATGAAGATTCAGTGTTGAGGAGTTGATAAAACCAATATAGGATATGGATTAGAAGCTATATTAGTTGTGGCCTTTTGATCACTCTTGTTATTGGTGGCCATTACCTTATATGAAGTCTTATTTTAAATCTTAATAATTGATTCTGATCCATTGGTATATTTTATTTTTCCCATTGATAGAAGCTTAACCTCTCTTTCTTTTACTATGTGGCAAAAATATATGAATGTAGGAAACTTCTTAAACAAGATAGCTTCATGTAATGTTGGTAAAATACTTTGTTTAAAGATGTTCTGAATCTCTTTGTCCACTATGGGGACAATAAATTCATGAGCTAAAAAATTCTTATATTGTAAGACATATTTTTTGATAGGTTCATTTGACTTTTTTCTCAACTATGCAACTTGGGCATATGATAACCTGTCACTAATATTGATGGAGAAGTGTGTTAAAAACATGTCTACCAAAGGATTGAATTACATGATAAACTAATTTGGGAAGTCATAAAACCACTATATGGCATAATCCTTTAAACTGTGTGGAAATAACTTTGTGATAATCCAATCATTGGACACGTAGTCTAAACATGCTACGTGACAAGCTATGGGATGGTGCTCTAGGTCACCCTTCCCATCATATAATGTAAGAATAGGTTCCATGAATCTAGATGGAAAGGGAGTTGTCATCATGTGATGTACCAAAGTTATATGTAAGATAATATTATAATCCAAGGCATGTGATGTTTTAGTGGGTCCCTTCTTAAGATGTAACACTTTATCCTATAGAGTATGAACCAAATGCATAAGGGATTTTACATTTGGAGTGGAGGAACTAGACACAAGAGTTGTAGTTATCACTAAAGGTAGTTGAATTATAATTTTAGGTTGTATTGACTGAGTTGGCCCCATTTTAGGTGTAATAATGTTATTAACTGAGGGAGTTGAATATTGATCATTATTTATTTTGTTCTTGATTTATTAAATAATAGTGATGAGGTCATCTTACATATGTGTATGTTTAGACATAAAATCTTGTAATTTTCTCTTGTCAGTCTCATAAAATCTATTGTTGAATCCTTCCATTGTAGTTTGGGGAGTGGGAAAACAAGTTATTGTATATCTAGTACCTTTAAATAATTTTAATATAATAAATATTGAAAAAGTATATATTGAAACATATATAAAATTTTAAAACTAAAATATGAGCATAAAAAGAAGAAAGGATACAAACCCTAAGAGCATCTAGGGTTAGGATTTGATCAATGTTTGAAGTAAGTAGGATTTACCAAATGTTTTAACCTTTTAGGGTTTAGCTAATGTAAATCATGTGTTTGGTTAAAGGGTTAATTAGTCTAAATTAGTGAAATAATATGCATAAAATAACCACTGCTTATTACAAATTTTGAATATCTTTGACTTCATTAAAATAATAATAATTATGTGCAAATAAATACTTATCTAGAAAACACCTAATACAAAATATCTTAGTGCTAAGAACTAATATATGAACAAGTCTAAGTGTCTTCAATTGGATATCTATATCATAACCCCTCTTAGATAGTAGCATCACATTTGGACAATAGCACTATATGACTCTAGTGTCTTGAAAATGGCACTAGTGTCCTATGTGCAAGACTACTCCAAACTTATGGGGGTACCTACACCTATTTTTATGGGTTTTATTTTTTCACCCATAAATTTTAAAACTCTATATTTTTCCTGTAATAGTTGATTTATGAAACCAAACCTAATCCTCCTTATAAGTAAGGCATGAGATGAAAAATGTGTTTGTTATTAGGATAGGCTGGACATCCTCAACACCTTGTTATGAATAAAGTTATGTACATATTAATACTCCAAGGAGGGATCAATCCATATGTAGTTATCCCCACCTAGGTATTGTTTCAATGCAAATGATACTAGAATGATAGTGATATTGAATTCCTTAAGTGTGTTTGAGATTGGAAATTTGGAAAATCTAAGCTTATGGTAGTTTTAGATGGTAGTATCTATAATTAGGGTAGAATAGGAATTAATAACCTTTATTTTTCTCAACTTTTTTTGTGTTTGAATAGGTATTTTTCATCTAATTTTCATCTAGTGGATAGAGGTCTAAAATTCACATATTTATGGTGTTTTGTAGCTTGTGTGGATAATAAAAGATGCTTAGGCCAAACTTAGGAGGGTTTTACTTTTGAAAATAGATCCATTAAATAAATATAGGGTAAATTACATTAGTGCCATTTTGGCGACACTATTT
Organism: Torreya grandis; assembly: GCA_037957365.1. Taxonomy (NCBI): domain Eukaryota; kingdom Viridiplantae; phylum Streptophyta; class Pinopsida; order Cupressales; family Taxaceae; genus Torreya; species Torreya grandis. Next base: position 32,396 of record JARHVA010010505.1, on the reverse strand, counting down.
TTATGTGGCTATAATGTCTATAATGTGGTGCTAATGTCCAGCTAGTAGACTACTAGGTACAAAGGGCCAAGATCAAGAAATGAGGGCCTAAGACTATGTTTAAGCTAAATAGGGATGCCTATGGTCTGTAAAAAGGTTGTAAAAGTATTATACTAAGCTCTAGGGTAGGGATAGGGCTAATTTAGGAATAGTTTATCTCAATTAGCACTCTTATCACTCAAATACCACTTTTAGGTGTTTATGTATTTATTCTCTTTAGAACATATTATTGTCACCATGCTCACCCAAAATAAATATGAAAGTGAGCATCCTATTTCATTCATGACTAGAAACTTGACATAAGTAGAACTCAAGTATTTTATGATAGATAAGCAAATATTTTCCCTTGTCAAAGTGATAAATAAATTTTGACATTACATCCTGAGGAATGAGACCATCATCATTGTACTAGATCCTATTATTAAGCTCACTTTGGATCAAAATAAATTGGGAAAATGTAGAGGAAAATGGATGTAAAAGCTTGTGACAATCATCCAAAATCAATGTCTAAGACTGGTGATTATAGAGTGAACACACTACTCCATTAAAGCAATAAATCATAATGAGAGTAAAAACTATAATAATGTGAATTAGTGAAGAAGGTCTCTATACATATCTTAAAAAAATGCTATTAGCACACACCCAATCTCAAAGGCTTAATGGGATCTCTGGTGAACCAATAAATGGATTACAAGTGAACATCCCACACTTCATACATGAGAAATAGCTCTCACTCCACACAATCTACCACTAAATTCCTTGAAAGATAGGCCTATAAATACACTAGTTGAATGCATGATGACTCAACCATATAAGGTGAGTGGTTGGGATCTTCCACTATGAGTGGAGAGAGCACTAAGAGAACACAATGGAAAAGTGATCTGAGTAGACTAGGCATTGGGGGGACCAAGTGAGATGGATGACCCCATCCACTCAATAAATGACACCATGAACTCACAAGTGTATGATGACATCATGATGATGTCATTACTCACCTAATAAACTTAATTAACCACATAACCAAGATGAAGTAGATGTGTATTAAAAACTTACACCAACACCCCCCTTAAGCATAGCTTAGGTGGGTACTAGAATTGGGTCCCGATAACTAGGCCTAATGAGGTACCCAAATGAAAAATAACTCTCGAAAAGTGGATTAAAAGGAGAAAACCTAGTGGAAAAAACTCCCCCTAGAAAAAAGAGAGAAAATAAGAAGATAAGACTAAAATACCCCCCAAATGATGATCTTAAAGTAGATAGTACTCTAAGTTTAACTCATAAGATGATGAAGGTTGATGATGATATCCTCTACTTGAAGACTATAAAATATCCATCCACATCAAACAATGTTTCTTCCCTTTACCAAATAAGAACCAATGTGTGTATTAAAATTATTCCCATTACATAATGGAGAATGAAGGCAATAGTATGAATATCTATGAATGTGATCCAAATTATATCTTTGGCATAGGTCTAGAAATATTATGTGCAAGAACTCGATGTAATGTCACTATAGTAGACTGATCAAAATAATGACATTAAACATTCATTGAAATATTTCCTATGTGAAGTGTTGAGCATGACTCACCAACTAAAGAAGTAAAATCCATAGGAAGAGATGATTTGTCAATGTTCTCAATACATGTACTTTGACTACAAAAATTTGAATCCTTTGAAGTGAAAATATTTGATGGATCTAGAAGAGCAACATATTGTATAGGAATGAATGTATAATATACATTAGGATAGCTAAGGTTTAGTATAATTTCATCCTATAGTGGTGGCTTGAGAAAAAGAAGATAATTATCTATGATCAATGTGTCATCATATGAAATAGAATTAGGAGGAGAGAGTACAATAGTCTCAAAAGAGATAATAAGAGGAGAAGTGATATAAATCTCAGTAGGATCTCTAAAAAGACTCTAAATAGTGATCCAAACTATGAAGGGACACTCTGTATGCTCCGTATGGTGGTGTAGATCCCATGAAATGTGAATCAATAAGTGACTATAGACAAAATCACAAAGAGTCAGCCCAATCTTTGTATTGACTTGGGTTAACATGAGTAGGAATATATCCATATAATAATGAGATAAGTTCTTAATCAATAAGTGAGCATTCCATGTACACCTACCATGAAGCATAATTGGTCTTCTTAAGAAGGACCATTGGTGTAGACTCAAACTTTCTCATCTGGTAGTAATATTACATGCTCTAGATATGGACTTCAGACTACACCAAAATGAGTCTAATAAAATGAGAGAAATCAATGCACAAATGATAATGCATGCTTAAATGGACATCAGGCTCTGCTAATAATGTGTCTAAGAATACAAGAGAAATTTTTGAAATTGACACTAAATGTGTGCATGTAATAGTTACAAAAAAATTGAATGTGTACAAGAGAGAATGTAGGGCCCATAAAAATCTCCCTAAGATAATCAGTAGTGACCCCCATTGTGTTTGTGATTATATTCATTCTCAATTTGAGGATGTTAGACTCAACTAATAATATGTCTAGATATGTATGAGCAAATAGTGCATAAGTGATAATGCACATCTCAATAAATGGATACCAAAATTAGGTGATAATGCATCCATGTTAATGATCAATCAATGTAATTGACTAAATTAGTATGCATGAAATGAAAAAAACCAATTAGGAGGACATCAAACTCTACTAATAATGCATTTGTATGAGAGAGAATAGAATGTTAGGTTTGGTTATAAGGGGGTTTTTCCACTGGCCAAACCAGACCTCACCCTCCATCTTTGATAGATGAAATAAATGATAGAATAGGTAAATCAAAAACATAATATTTTATTTTTAAAATATCCCTTATTACTACATACAAAATATTTTTTTATAAAAAAACAATCAAAAATTATCTCTTAATGAAGATATTATTTTTAAAAAAATAATTAAAATCTTTCTAATATTGTTTTTATATTGAAAAAAAATCTCTATCGCCATAATAATCTCCACCAAAAATCTCAAACTCATTTAGCCAACATAAAGGCCCCATCAAAAATATGTCTACCCACATTACAATTACCCTACATGCATTATGTCTCCCACTCAAAAATACTTGTATTCCCCCCCAGATTTTTACAATTAAATATACATTATATTGAATAGTTAAAAATTAAGTTGAAAAAATGTCCCCTAAAAAAATGTGATTTGTCCTTGTCCCCCAAAACTTTATGACTTTCCCTTTTAAAAAATCTATCTTTTATTTTTAAAGCACCAAAAGCAATCTAAAAGGCCAAAACCATGTGTATGAAGGAAACCATGAATTTATCCCTAGAAATCATGAACCAAACATTTGAAACCACCTTCAATTTGAGGGATACCATGAATTGGTTGTGGAGGGTGGTTTGGGACTACAAGTGGTTTTAGAGAGATTTCAAGTATGGAGGGACATCCAATAGAAGGAAAAACTTGGAGGGAGGTTTGTGATAAATTAGGGGAATTCAAGGGAGGTTTTTGTGTGGTTTTAGAGATAAAATTAGGAGGTTTTTAAGTAGTTTCAGAGAAACTAGGTTGTATGGCATGGAGGTAGTTATTATGGGAGTTTGGAAGGGATGTGAGGAATGGCTATAAATGTATAGGTTTTGTGAACTATGTGTGATACTATTTATATGAGGATGAATGGTTGGTTAACACCTAGGAAGGCCAAGTGAAGGCTTCAAATAGTGAGAGAGGTGGCCACTTGAAAATGTTTTTAGGGTCTGATGGTAGCATAAAATGGTGTGACCAATAGAAACTGTCTTCTAAGAATCTCATAGATGATTAAAATATTTTAATTTGACCAAATGCTAAACTCACCATAATACTTTAGGTCAATGTCAAGCTGCTAAAAGATGGAAATCATGTTTCCTATGCAAGGCAGTGAAGTCTTTGAAAGACTTTCAAATCTACAAACATACCTTGTATATCCAAAACAAACTCATACAAGTGTCAATTACAAATTAAATACTTTCAATCATTAATATCAATGTCATAAGGTAGTTAGAGGAATGAACCACATATGAAACACAAATCTATGGGTTTTCACTCAAAAATTTTTAGAGAATACAAACTTAAGAAAATTACTCAATATTTCATTATTAAACAAGAATAGAAATAACAATGTTTGATACCAAATACCCACTCCAATACCATGTGAGAATCATCTAGAATTAGATGTCCAAGATCGGTGACTGTAAAGCAAACACACAACTCTATTGAAGTAAAAAATCATAATGAGAGTAAAAATTGTAATAGCATGTATTAGTGAAGAAGGTTTCTACACAAAGATTACAAAAATCCTATTGATACACACCCAAGCTCAAAGGCTTAATGGGCTCTCTAGTGTAACAATAAATGGCTTACAATTTGAACAACCCACACTACATACAAGAGCAATATCTCTCACTCTACACAATCCACCATTAAATGCCTTGGAAGACATGCCTATAAATAGGATAATTAATTGTATGATGGCTTGGCTAGACAAGTTGAGTGGGTGGGCTCCTCCACTATGGGTGGAGAGAGAAATAAGAGAACACAATGGAAAAGTGACCTAAGTGGACTAGGCACTCAAGGGACTAAGTGGGATGGATGGCCCCATCCACTCACTATATGACCCCATGTACTCATAAGTACATGATGACATCATGATGATGTCATTACTCACCTAATATACCTAATTAACCACATAAGATAGATGAATTACATGTGTATTAAAAATCAACACCAATAAAGTTATAAGAGTTTGACATAGAAATCAAGCCTACCAATATTGTTAGAGGTCAAAACATAATTTAGCTCATGACTAAGCTTGACCTTTGCATCACCATTGAAGAGGTTTGTGAATACCAAATATCTAAATTAGATTGGCATACTGATATTATTTAATACTTTCTCACAAGTAGTTACTCCCTAAAGGTCAAAAGAGAATAGAGGAGAGTTTTGAGACTCAAAGAAGCTCATTACATGAACATAAAAGGGATCCTCTAAAGAAGGAATTATGAAGGCATATAATTGAGATGTGTATAACGATAATAATCTTAATAAATTTGATAAAAATTGCATCAGAAGATAGGCATTGATCATCCCTCTATAAACACCACATCCCATAAAATCTTTAGAATGGGTTACTACTAGCCAATAATCTTAAAGGATACACATGTTGATGTTAGAACATGTGATGAATGCCAAGTCCTAGTGAAAAGATAAGTACACATAACAATACCTTTATAGACTATTATTTAAGGAAGACCATTCATTTAATGGGGATTATAATTTATTGTAGCCGTTTATCCCCATTCTTCACTTGGACATAAGTTTATACTCACTATTAAAAATTATTGCATATGTTGGATCGAAGCTATAGATACAAAGTATTCAAGAGCACAAGATGTAATCATCTTTCTAGAGGAAAATATCACAACTATATTTGGTATCCTAATTTATCTAGTTTGTGACAATGGGCTAACATTCCAATTAGCTAAATTTATTGAATGGACCCACAATAATCAAATCAACATCAGGTCATCATGTAACCATTACCCATAAGGAAATGGATTGGTTGAATAAACAAACAAGAACCTAATTGATGACATTAAAATTCATTAGAAAACAAACCTAGAGATTGTCATAATCTACTAAAGTATGCACTATGGGCTTATTGAATAAGACACAAGTAAGCACTTTAGGCCTCACCTTACTTGTTGGTGTATGGGAGGTAGTGAGTTTTCCCAAACATGTTTAAATTTATAACATATCAGTTTATGCAAGAGTACATGGAAATAAGTGATAAGGTGGAGTCTTAATTACTAGATATAATAGAGATGGAAGACTTAAAGACTAAGGCTTTATAAAAAATTTAGTAAACATCAGGACAGAGTCAAAAGCTAGTTTGACAAAAGAGCAAAATTTAAATCATTAAAAACATCTAACATAATTCTTCTATGGGACAAATCCCATGAAAATAAAGGACAACATGACAATTTTACCCTATTGTGGATTAGACCTTATCAAATTTCAAAGATCTTAGGTAACAATGTTTTCCATTTGATGGACCTCTAGGTCAATGAGATGACATACCTAGACAATGGATAGTTTTTGAAGCATTAATTCATGGTTGTACTATCTAGGGATGTCTTTGAGTAATAAAAAATGTGGTGGTAACATTATCATTAGAATATATTTATTACTTTATTAGAATAGATTTATCACTTACATAGAATAGATTCCCTTCTTCCTAGTTAGCATTTCCTATTTTTAGCATTTTGTTTCATAGTTTCTTTTCCTGAGACATTTTTATTTTTCCTTTGGCACTCTAATTAACTTTTTCTATTATGCTCAAGAAAGTATCTAGCCTATTATAATTCATATAACATGTTTAAAATCTAAAGGATTAGCCTGTGGGAAAACACACCAAGAAAAGGTACACCAACTTATTTACTTATAGTTACACCCTTATATTTTAGATTTATAGAATTCATGTCTGCAATAGCAAAATTAATAATGACCAGGCTACCATTGAACTCTTCAATTAGGCATATAAAGTCTATTCTCATTACTAAATATTTTAGAAATTTTTCTCATTTTCACTAGGATAAAATGTATTTATCATGTAAATACTTGTTTTAATAAATAACTATTGATATGGGTATAGCTAGTAGGGACAATCTGGTAAAATGATGATGCTTTTATAAATATTATCTCACCATGGTTTCTGATATCCCTCTTTCAATAATATTTTACAAAATAAAAATATAGCAAAATAAGGATCAAGGCATCCTAAAAAGAGTGATCCAACAAACCTAAATAAAAATCCAATGGTGATCAAAAGATAAAATTATGAATAAGTTCAATGTATCATGAAACATGTAATAATAAAGGAGGAGGAAAGGTAAGGAACCCATGGTACCTCTATCAAGGCTATGGATGTTTGTCTGGTAGTAAAGCAATGCTAGAGCTTCCCCAGATTTCAAATTTGTGTTTATCAAAACTAGAATGAAACTTAAAATTATCCCAAGCCTATGCTCAAAGTCCTCACATCAAGGGTAAAAGGAAATCACTTCCTTACACATAGATCTAGGGTAAATAAGGAGGCAAGTAGGATGTAAGTGGTTGTTAAGAGTCCCTTTTATGTGTATGTTTCAATTATTCTTTATGGAATCCTTCATGTTTGATCTAAATCTATTAACCAAAGGTTTTGGATTCTCAAATACTTAAGATTATTTCCATTATAAGTTTCAATTTTTTGTATCCAACATACCCCCATTCCTTTTTTATGATACGAACACATTATCTTTCTAAAAAGGTCTATCCCTCTTTTGATAGTCTTCTAAAGAGAAAGCATTATGTATTTTAATAACTTCACTATTTGAAAAACCTATGAACATATTTTTTTTTTGGACTAACCTTATAATTGTATTCAAATATTTTGTATATACAGCTCTCAACCCATGTTGGTCTTTGATGAATTTGTTTAGAACTATGCTTAGTTGGATTTGGTCTTCAAAACTTTTGTTTAGAATCTTATCTTTGATATTTTTTAGCACTTCGCACTTATATGGACATTTACATTAATTTACCCTTCAAATTTTTTGTTTGTAGGTAGTCGTCAAGAAAATTATTCAAAGTTCCTATTCATAGATTAGGCCTCTGCAACTCTATTTTTTATATATTAGAGACTTCATCATTTACACTTTAAGACTTGCTCTTTGAGAACCAAGTTTTTAAAAGTTTCACACCTCAATTCATCTTGGTCTTCAAAGGATTTGTTCATAAAGACCCTTCATAAAAATTATTTAACATAAAATTGTTATTCATTGAAAGTGTTTAAAACAATCATTCGATGAGTTTGTTCATCTCATTACAGTCTTCAGATATTTTTTTGGGGAAATTTTTTGGTGGAAAAATATGATATCTTGGTCTTAGAAACATTTGTTTGGAAAAAATGTTTGGCTCATCAGGGTTTTTGGCAAAATTGTTTGGGTATTTTTTCTAGATCATTATGGTCTTCGGCAAAGGCATTCGTAACTTTTATTTAGGAGATATGTTTATCTCACAAACACTATTTTATATCTATATCCCAACTCCAAACCTTTGAGAGACCTTGAGGCATAGTAAATCAAAATGAAAGAAGTGACTAAATGACACTTGGAAAAAATAAATAATTTGGAATTCCTACTAAGCATTAGCAATGCCTAAATAGCATACCCACCAAATGAATTTGGAAAGTTTGAATTGAAGAAACAAATCAAAGTTATAAATGTTAGACATTAATGGTACACACACTAGAAATGAATGTCAAAGCTATATCAAAGTATTGTAGATAAACAACATGTTCATTTATCTCAAACTAACTTCAAACTTAATTTCTTCCCTATTAGCAAGCCCTAGTTACCAGCATTTCAAGTGTATAGTGCACTCAGGAGAGCCAACTTATTAACTTACAAACTAGACTGATATCAACATAGTCAAATAGAAATATCATATTCATATAAATATTTTTTAGGAATCACTCCCCCGTAAAGTTTTTCTATCAAGGATTAGACTGAATACAAGGACACATTATTTGAGACCATAGTATTCAACAATGATTATAACAACTATTCATCACGGTGGGAGGTGACATGCCAATTTGATGTGCATACCCATGAAGAGAGCTTGACCCCAACTCAATGGAAATTGGTCTTAGACCTCCTCCCCTTAAAACACTAAGGTCTACAATTTTCATCAACAAAGTTGAAGTTCATGATATGCATTGACCTCCTACAAGATTTGTTCTTCACTGTGAAGGTGATCGAAGGCATGTTCCTACACCATTTAGAAAATAAGATAGTCATGGCATGAATTTTGAGAAATGAATTTAAAATGTATCTCTCCCTCAAAATTGTAGATTCTACTTATGATTTGCATAGAGTAGTCTCATGGAATAAAGATAAATTGTTTGAGAAAACACTAAGTAGCTAGATGGTTCCTAGGGAGAACCTTAATTTAAAAGACAAGTAACCAATGTTAGTTACCAAATTTAGGATGAGAATATAAATTGGGATGGCCCTCTTAAATAGGTTATTTGGCTATTAGATCATAAAATTCCTCCAGCATGAGTGGATTCCATTGCTTGACTTACTAATGACCTCAAATTTGACATTCACTCTAGGTGAAGTAATTAGTGTAAGGCTAAGAGAATATATATTACACAAGGATAAGAGTCCTCAAGGAATAAATTTATACATGATGTCCAACCTTTTCAACATTGTACTTTCCATAGTTTATGTTCATAATGGGTCACTCTATATCCTAGCTCCAAACTATATCAAGAATAGTATATGTGATTCCTATTATTTCATGCACATATACACATACACCTAAAACATTATACGCATTGTAAAAGATGTCTACCCCCAAGTATGGATGGGTATTCATGAGTCCCCTCTACCTATGATATCCAAAATAATTTAAGATACACTATTTATTAATGGATACTATTGGTTGTACCCAGATTACACTATCATTATGGTCATAAGGCATAAGGTAAAACCCCTATGCCTCCCCAAGTATGTGCTCAATAACCTAGAATAGTAATAAAAATGCCTACCAATTATGGTGGGGAAAAGATGAAGACATCAACAAGATAAATAAGATATACTTTCATGGCTCCCACATCATGATTCAGATAATATGCTATGTAAATATCAAGTATTTCTATGAAGCAGGTGAATATAGTTAATATTACTCATTGGCTACATTACCACACATGGGTTGGGATCCACATGGTCAAATATAGAAATACATAAATGGATTTAGTATTCCCTATCAACATGATACCTATGACCATGATTTATTATTTCTTAATGCTAAGGATGATGTCCAAGTCAAGAAATAGGAATAAATAGTTAATTTTGTAGAAGACCTCTTGAAAATCATTTAAGGGTAACCTTTTATTTCAATTATAGATGCATAGACTAGAGTCCCACTAGATAGAGGATGAGATACATCATATTTTTGGGTTAATAGGCCCTCTCATCTAGCTAATGATCAATATAAACCCTCACATACACCCTCTATGGCACTTGAAATAGTAAAAAAGGAGCTAGGGTTGCCTAATACTTCACTTGGGGGAACACAAGATGACCCCATTTTATTTGACTCTTTAGATTTTGAAGGACCTACCTAGACAAGTGTTGCATCAATCCTAGAGGCTATTCTTGTGGTGACATTAACCACAACCACATAGGAGGCACCTTCCATGGTTGGGAAAATAACCATTTTTACAAGAGAAAGTTGAGGGCTCAGCCCCCTCCATAGATTCTAGTTATTGAGGCACCATCATTAAAATGGATATCATAAGAGGTAGTTGGAGGTGAACCCATATATTAGGACGAATAATTTCAAATATATAATATATTGAGCCTTTATGGCATAAAGGGTAAAACACCATTACATGAGTAGCTATCAAGTGAGGAAGTATCGCTTAAAGTTTCCACTACTCCTGATGTGTCTCATGTTTCTCAATATACTTTTAGTATATTTGATTATGTGTCACTCAATCCTATTGGTCCCCCTCCCCTTTTGGTACCCAATATGCAGGTTTTTTCTACCCAACCAACCTAGATTGTTCCCAAGTTAAAGGATACTTCCCCTACCCTATATTATTCCTACTCCCCCAGCTAGTCTATCTCTAATCATATATTATGTATCCATTCCTATTTTTTCTATTATGGTTCCTTCAATGACTATCCCTACTCCCAAAAAGACTAATAAAAAGGCAACTAAGAAGGCTAGAGGAGTAGTATAAATCCCTTAACTTCATGTTTCATCTACTCAACTGGGTTCCCCAGTGCTTCCCCTAGTTCCTCTCAGGATACTATTATGATAATAATAAAGAAGGCTAGAAATAAGAATATAGTCTATATAGTCCACCCACTACTTCAGTATGGTGGAGTGGACTAGTCTAAAATTATTTTTCCTTCACTTTTTGATCCCCTACTTGAAGAAGTTTTGAATTAGACATCAGGAGAATTATTAAGTGAGACTACAGTTCAAGACACTCAACTCATAGATATAACCTAGTTAGTCTTCCCATAATGTAAAATAGAATGTATTTAGAGGCTTCTCAAAGGCCTAATATTAAAATTATAGAGTTACCCACTATAATCTCTATATTTGAAAAATCTATAGGGAGTGTGAAAAGGGTAAGGAAGAGGAAACTTGAAAATGAGACAAAGAGATGGGTCGTATTGCAAGAAAGAAAAGAGGTATTTACCTTGTCAAAAAGTAAGAATAGAAAATTAGTTCAAATCCTATTTTTAAGCTCAAAAATATTCTCTAGTTGAAATACATGAAGGAACTGAAATGGCTAGAAAAGAGCTAGAGGAAGAACTAGAACAAATAAGAGAATAGTAACAAACTATGCACATTCTCATATGGATAGAGACAAATGTGAAAAATACATCATCTAGATTATATAATATCCTAGAGGTTATTTTTGAAATTAGGGAATAATTAGCACCTCATATATTATAAACTACTAAATTGTTTAATTCTTTGAAACATGATGAAACTAAATTGAGAGTTCTTATTCTTTTACAACTAGTAAGGAATATGCCCACCTAAATTTGATGGCACCATTGGAAGCTACCAATTCCATAAATTTAGTGGTCATCAAGACATATGAGGCCAAAAAATAGATCACAATAGTTGAGGTAGTAATGACTAAATATTCATAATATGAAACTCTTATTTTTTCAAATTTTGGTGGAGTTAAAGATCTCATAGGTTAGGGATTTCATAAGTAAGCTCATTATCAAGGCTAATTTTGATCATCTCCTCCAATAAGGTTTGAAAAGATTTAAATAGAAATTATAATGAATGAAATTAGAATAAATAGAATCTGAGCTAAATTTTGTGAGGAAAAAGGTCACAAAGGTTGAAATCTTCAGAAAAAAATTTAGAAATATAAAGGCTAAACATGCAAGGCTCATTGAATAAATCAATAGGGTGCATATACCTTTGTTTATTAATATTTAAATCATTAGGTACCAACATGAAATTGGATACAAACACTTTCAAGTGTTATAATCAAAGACTAAAGCTAACGCTTTAATGTCTAGTTCAACACAAGCTAGAACTTCAATGTCTCCATCCACCAATAGCACCATGTAACCACCCAGTAAGCCTTAGTTAAAGGCTAATTTTGTATGTATACATGTGGATAGTACTTATATTTGTTTTTATAGTTTAATTTTACTTAGAACATAAATATAAAAGTTTCTTGAATTGTTTATAAAAATGCACATGTTGCATTTCATTATACAATCCAACTTATTTTGATGTAGTTGTAGTTAACTATAAGCATGCACACATGTAATTTTGGTGGTAAAATTATAAATAAGGTTCTACTTTCATAATGTAACTATGAGTTTACATGGTCTTAGAGGATGAAGTGACACCTCCCCAATTTTATATATTCATATAATTACACATTCTAAAGGGTTGGAAGTTTTATCAATATAAGAAGAAATCAATTTTGATTATCATGAAACTGTGTCGATTTCCTTTCCTTCTATTTTTTTGTTATTAAGGTTTTATTTTCTTATTTTTATTAATTTATCAATTTGAAGGGTGAAAAATCTACAAATAATTCTAGTTTTTATCATTGATGTATGCTAATTTTAGATGTGTAAAAGCTAGAGAAAATTAGTAGTTTTCATTGATTTTAAGTAATTGGTTAAACCATGTTAATATTCTAAAGTTTGAATTGGTTTTTTAATCTCTGGTATAGTTTTATAAGTGTGTGTTGGAGTTACCTTAGACACCTTTTTGGTTTGAACTATAATCTCCCAATTAAGGGTGTGCAATAACAACTCTAAAGGAAATAATTTTTAGTTGAGATCACTGAGTTTCCTATACCATTTCCCCTAGACTACCTAATTGTGTTTGCCTATGAGTTTTAAATAGCTACAAACATCAAGTATTAGTTATATAAACACTTGTCCACAAATTAACAAATCTAGAAAGTGAGCCCTTTGGGCCATAGGACCTTCTTTTCTCCTCTACCCTTCCCTCCTTTTAAAGTTGATTTGACTCAGACCTACCCACTCTAGTATATATACCACCCATAAATCCCACTTACTTAGGATTTAATTTTTTACTAAGATTCATTTCACTACAATAAAACCTGATTAACAACCTACATGTTCTGCTTCCTATTTTACCACAAAATTTTTTAACCCATACCTACAACGCATGCCCTAGAGTGGAGTTTACCTCCATTGAGATCTTAAGAAATTATAGGCTACCTCATTTAATTTGGGGGATGTGAACAATACCCACATCAACAAAGGTAATTGGGTAAAGGTGTGGATATGAATATCATATGCCAAAGATCTTGGTAAATGTTATATTAGATATAGATATTGATATTGGGGATAAATATATTTAGTGAATGATCTAACACTTTGAGGTTTTACTCACCCCAAAATCATCATTAAAGTTTACAATAGAGGAAATATAAATGAAATTAATCTTAGATTACTTATAACTAACAAGTTTGAAATCAAACACTAGAGTAAAGAACTTAAAGGAAACTAATTTTCTTGAAAGTAAGAGATAAGAAGAAATGAAAAGTATTGCTTACTTTTAATATTTTCCAATTACAAATAAAAAAATGATTTGATCATAAGAAATGAATAAAACAACCACCTAATCTATGTTTTTTGTATTTTTCTAATATGATGAAGATAAATTATAAATGATATTATTCAAATGACTAAACAACTCAAAACATGAATGAAAAATTGTTTGGAAATGTCTATAATAATGAATTTTCAATGAATAAGGAATAATAAAAATATTAGGTAAACACAAAAAATTAATAATGAAAATTTATGGGTTGGAAATACATTTGAAAAAAAAATTGAAATAGCTAACACATAGGCTAGAAATGTCATATATGCATGAAGGACAACAAGTTAATTTAAAAGGTTGGAATTAAACAAACCACAATTAAATTAAATGAGTTATTTTTTTTATTAACACATGTTTTGAAAAAAAAATTTAAAGGATAAAATTTAAATTTATGAGTGCAAAACAATGACCACATACTGATAGAAAATAAATTCAACAAAGAGATACAACTTAAATACACAACATTTGTGTAGATGAATAAAGTATGAAAAAAATTACATGCCAATGACTTGAAGTAAGTAAAAAATGTGTGAATGTATGGTTTGTGCCAAGATTTAGATAGAGACAATGAGAATGCTTTATATGAGCCTTACATAACCTTGAATGAATTACATAAACATAGTTGGGATAATGATATGTATGAACTTTAAAACAAAAAGAAACATAACTAAAAGTACTAAAATAATTTAAACTAATATACAATGAAATGTTTAAATTTATTATACTCATATTTACAACCAAAATGAAAAATATCTAACCTATCACATGGTGTATGACAAATAAAAGGGTACAAGATAGAGTTGGAACATCTTTAAATATGTAAATATACAAATGGTTGAAGTGATTTATCATGGGAAATAAATGCAAAGAATAATGTTCCACAAAGGAAACTAAAACAAAGCTAAGGTGGAAAATACAAAAATATTGAGTTTATATATCAATATCTTGTAAAAAATAGGCTATGAGGCTATGATTTTTTTACCATTGCAAAGGAAAATAAGGAAGGATAAATAGGGTAAGAAAGGATAAAATAGAGGTATGTTCACAAATAAATGGTTTAGGAGATGAAAAGGAAAGTATAAGGCACATGGATCATTACTTATAACAATTTCAACCCTTGAATTACTTATACAACCTTTTATGATGAAACTATCAGTTAATGCA
>JARHVA010010505.1:0-12500 GCA_037957365.1 Torreya grandis | reverse complement strand
TTCATGTATGCAATAAACATTAAGGCAAAATATGTTAAGAATGAAATATACTAAGAGGGGGGGTGATTTAGTATATTATATATTTTATTTCTTAATCAAATTCCTTTTCTTTAACCCCTTAACCACACATTCAAGATATGCAATAAAAATAAAACAATAATATGCACCACACAAGATATATATATATATATAGAGAGAGAGAGACCATATTTTTATGTGGAAACCCAAAGTGGGAAAACCCATGTAGAACAATCTTAAGTATATGAATGAGCACCAACTCAAATCACAAAGTTCACAAGCACCAACTTGCAAGAGCACCAACCCCTTTATCGAGCACCAACACAGCAACTATTTGTGAGCACCAACCCATAGGAGCACCAAATACATGATATGACTGATGACTGATTGTATCATATCACATATATAATGGATGGATGGATGGATGGATAAAACCCTTGCAAATATTTATGAGCACAAACCCACAAGAGCACCAACCCCTCTTATGTATAAAACACAACTATCTCTCAATGTTTCTTACTCAACAAATGATAGAACTCTACAATATCTCCTAATTTTCTCTCTTTGAAAACAAATACAAACCATGCACTCTCTTGCATATTACAAATGGATTCTCAAGCCTTTATTTATATTTTTCCAAATTACCTTTGGCATTCACCCTTTGTGACCCTTCAAACCTCATGGAAAATGGTGCCAAACTTGCATGACCCTTCATATCCTTGCATTTGAAAAGTCATATGGTGACCCTTTATAAGCAAAAGTGTCCTTTCCTCTTTTGTCTTTATCTTGGTGACTTTTCATATTCCTTAAAGTGTCCCTTCATGGAAAAATACACCATACCCTCTTTTGTCTTCACATGGTGACTCTTGGAATTCCTCAAGATGACTCTTTATGAGAAAATGCATCCCATTCCTCTTTCATCTTTTACCTTGTGACTCCTTGACTTCTCCATGGGCCCTCTTTTGAATTATATGCAACCAAAAATATATTCATTAATATTAAATAAATATTAACACACATTATCCAAGATATAAATATTAAAACCACCATTAAATGCAATGGGGCCTTTATCACCAATAATGATAGACCTTTGACATCAATGACAATATTTCCTACAAAAGACAGTGGATGTCACCTTAGTAGTGTAATTTAAAAATGAAGTATATATATATATATATATATATATATATAGTTGTGTTATAAATTTTATAACAACAAACAATGGATGTTTTATTATATTGGTGTTTATAAAAATCACTAGAATGTTTAAATATAAAGCATTTATTGTATTTATGAGATTAAATATAAAACATAATTATATGTAAGGACTAGCTATTTTTATATGTAGAATATGAAAAATTTATTAGTCAAGGTTATAATATTATTTTGTGGAGAAATAATAATATAAGTTGCTTATTGGATAAAGCAACTGGCAGATGGTGTGATATATTGAGGACTATTTTTGTATTTTGTTTATTATTTATAATAAACTAGATGCTTGTATTTCATTCACTTCATTTGATAGACTAAATTAATGTTTGTGATATTTATATATTTAGCATGTTTTGATTAGCTAAATGAAATATTAAGAATAAATATTTTGGTTTTTAATATATTATTTATTTTTACTGAATCTCGCATTTATGACCCTAATTAAGTAGTAGATAGATTTTACTGACTTGATTAATACCATCAATGAAAGATAATGGATAATCTAATCAAGTGGTATATATGAATTTGATTGATCTTAGAGATCATTTATTATTGAAAATTTTGGCCAAATTAATGTTTGATAAACATTGTCATTTTATATGTTGATATAGTTTTAATATTTGTGTGATATCATATTAAAATGGATTTCTTTATGGTATATATTATGTATTAAATATATTCGACACCTAGGTTCTTGTTTGTTATTCTAAATTATTACACTATCATTATCTACCCATCCATGAAGGGAGAGCCATCCCCTTGTTTGTGAGATAGTACAGGGGATCTATGGTTCATGGTTGATGTGGAAAAGTTCTCAGATGATGCTCTCCCTCCCAACTAGAGTACTATACTTGAGATTACATATTGATACTTGAGTCATGGAGACTCTTGAGTCATGGAGACTTAGTTTAGAAGAGGTTTGTATCATGTTTTATCATTTAAGATATTTTATGTATTGATAAAACTATAATATTTATGCATTGTACTTCTTATAGTAGAGGTTGTAACATTGTATCAACTGTGATTAAACTTATACTATTTCATTTATGTTGAAATACAGTAATTATGGTTATTTAATTTGTTAATGTTTTTTATATTTGTACATGGTCAACCTTAGCTAAGTGGATTAGCTATAATCTTAATATTTAACTAAATCAATGCAGTTAGTTAAAGATCACTAGTTAATATTTCTCTTGGTGAAATCTATATGTTGAATATATGTATTTATTTTTTTAAAATTATTGTAATATTCTGATAAAACCCAATGGGTTTGTTATATTATGGTATCAGAGCTAAGGCTCAAAAACTAGGACTTAATGTGTTTATTCATGCAAAACTTATTTTCTTGATATAAGAAGAACAATGGTGTGTGCTAAAATAAGAGGTGAGATTAATTTGAATACTGAGCCCCTTATGGATCCAAATCAATTTTTAGCTAAGAAAGCTGTAAAATTAGACCAAATCCTTGTAACCATGCAAGAGACCACAAAATTATGGCTTTATAATATGAAGTGCATGGCCATAAAGAGGAGAATTGTCAAGAAGAACCTGAAGAGCATCCCAATGATTAGAAAAAAATTTAAGAGCAAAGGCATGAGGATGTGCCATAGGATGTGAGAGCTTAAGTAGCTACAGAGTTAGCACACAACATGAGAAAGGTGAATCCACCCAAGTTTGATGGAATCATGCAGCATGAAAAAGGTGAATCCACTCAAGTTTGATGGAACTATATTGGGGAATGGAGTTGAAGTGTGGCTAACAAAAATGGATAAGTATTTCAAGATTCATAATTACTCTAAAGTCACAAAAGTAGTCTAGAGAGATTATCAAATTTTTGGTGAAGTAGTGACTTGGTGGGAAAATAAGAAGCTTGAGATGAACCTTGACTCAACCACCATCACTTGGGAATAGTTTATGACACTATTTAGGTCATGATGGATTTCATAGCTATACTTTGACCAAAATCTTATAGATTTTTAAAATCTTAAGGGGATTTGTCAGTGAATGAATATTGGGAGAAATTCACTAATGTTCTTAAATATATACCTTAGTATTAGGCATATTAGAGGTTCAAAACTAGGAAATTCATAACGGTATTAAAACCCCAAATAAGTATTGAAGTAGATGTCCATGGTCTATCTACCATAGATTAGGTGTTTGAGAAGGTGATCAAGTAAGAACAAAAATTAAAATCTCTTGCCCAAGTCAGAGATAAGTTTAAAAATAAATTTGGAATCTATAAAACAAATTTAAATAAGAACAAAAATTAGAGGAGTGAAGATTCTAAGGGTCAATTAAAGAATCAAAATGTCATTTTCAATAGTGGTTCAGAGAATAGGAAGCCAGGTAATGGTTTCAAGGGTGGTTTCAAGGTAAACTAATAGAATAAGAAGAAAGGACTAGTTGGATGTTATTTCATTTATCAGGGTGACCATTTTGATATAGAATGTCCTTAGGAAAAATTGAAGAACAAGGTTCCAACTTCTCAACAAGGTACATTTCAGAAGTGGATTCATGCATTTGTTGACAATTGACAAGCTAGGTATCAAGTTTCAGCGATAGAACTATCAGGTATTTTTTTTAACTATCCATTTTACATTTTAATTGATATAAGATCTAAATAATGTTTCATTGCTCTTATATTTCTTAGTAAATTATCTATAAGGGATAGAATAATGGCAAATACATGGTTGGTACACTATGAGAATGAGTCAAAGGTCAAAGTTGACAAGTGTCTAGTCGAAGTAGAGATTAAATTGCATGAGTTTATTATAGTATTAGATCTATATATAGAACTATTGGGATCATATGGTGGTATCCTAAGATTCAATTGGATTTCAAATCATAAATCCAAGGTTGACTATTTTTTGAAGAAGGTTGAGTGTCAAGATGATTTTAAAAATTAGACACAACTTTAGGGTGAAAAAAGGAAGTTGAAATTGAGGCACATTTCTACCACTCAACCTACAAAATATAAAAATAAGGGATGTTAGGAATTTATCATTAAGATAAATGAGATAGAAGAATTTAAATAACCATCTATTAAAGATTATCTTTTTTGGATAAACTTCCATGATATGTTTCTAGAAGAGTTACCAAGATTTCCACCTAAGTACAAATTTGATTTCTCAATTAATATCATACCTAGTTTAGAACCACAGTTTAAGGAATCATATAATATAATAACCATTGAATTCATTGAATTAAAGTCATAGCTTTAGAAGTTTTTTTTCAAATTTTTGGATTCAATCAAGTGTGTTGCCATGGGGTGCTCTAGTTGTCTTTGTCAATAAGAAGTATGGTACTCTTTGCCTATGCATATACTATAGGATGTTAAATAAAGAGACAATAAATAATAGATATCTATTTCCTTGCATTGATGATCTCTTTGATCAAATGTGAGGTACCACAGTCTTTTCTAATATTAATCTTAGATCAGGTTATCACCAATTGAGGATTCAAGAAGAGGATATCCCAAAAATAGCTTTCAAAAATAGATATGGGCACTATGAGTTTACAGTGTTACCATCTAGATTGATGAATGCTCAAATGGCATTCATGAATCTTGTGAATAGTGTGTTTATATATTACCTAGATCACTTTGTGTTGGTCTTTCTTGATGATATCCTCATTTATTCTAAATATGAGGAAGAGCACTTACAACATCTAGAATTGGATTTACAACATTTATGGAAGCATAGATTATATGGAAAGTTGTATAAGTGTGCATTTTTATAAAATAAAGTGTAGTATCTAGGACATATCTCTATGGATGGTATTTCAGTAGATCTAGTAAAGATAAGATATATCATGGAGTGGCTAGCACCAAAGAATGTGCATGAGGTAAGAAGTTTCATGGGATTAGTAGGTTATTATAGGAAATTCATTTTAATTTTTTCTAAGATAACTAATTTGATTACCTCTCTTCATGAAATAATTAGAGTTTCATCTAGTCAGATAAGTGTGAGGTAGCCTTTAAAATTTTAAAAAGGAGGTTTACTTCAGTACCAGTGCTAAGAATTCCCAATCCTAATGGTCAATTGTCAATGATCACAAATGCATTTGGGGATGCACTTAGAGGAGTTCCTATGCAATATGGTTTAGTGGTAGCCTATGAATATAATAAATTGAATCCTTATGAGGTGAATTATGCTCCTTATGATCTGAAACTTGTATCAATTATGCATGCTTTACAATTTTGGGGACATTATATATTAGTAAAATCATTTGAGCTCAAGACTAATAACTTGGGACTCAAGTAAATTTATACCCAACCAAATTTAAATGCTCATTAAAGGAGATGCTTAGAGTTCTTGTCTGGCTATGATTTTGATATTAACTATATCAAAGGTAAGGAGAATAGATTATATGATGCTCTAAGCTATAGAAGATACGTAGAAGCCATGGCTACTATCAAGAGTGATTTTAAAGGTCAAGTGATCAAATTCTCACGAGGAGATGAATTTTATGATCAAGTTAAGAAAGCATTGAATGAGAATGCTCAAAATCTTAGGTATAAGGGATTTATAATAGAGATCAATAGTCTTTTATGGTCTAAATGTAGGATGTATGTACCTAATAGAGAGAATCTAAGGAGCATAGTGATAAAGAAACTACAAAATGCCCCATATTTAGGACATATGAGAGTAACCAAAATCATTAATGATCTTATACCACTTTATTTCTAGAAAGGAATCAAGAGAGATGTAGCATATTTTGTGTCTCATTGTCTAGAATGTTAGCATGTGAAAGCTAAACATGTGCATCCAATGAGATTATTATATCCACATGACATACCATAATAGAAGTGGTAGGTGATTAGTATGGATTTTTTCCAAAGATTACCATTATCACAAAATAGGCATGACATGATCTTGGTAGTAGTTGATAAACTAACCAATGTAACTCACTTTATACCAGGTAATTTGACTGATGATGCACCTAGTCTTATGATGAGATTCATAAATGAAGTGTATCAATTACATGGTTGTTTATAGAAGATCATTTTGGATCCTAATTTGAAGATGACTTCTATATTTTGGTTGATTTTGAATTTAGCTCTGGATACTCAGTTGAAATTCATCACTACATATCACCCATAAACTAATGGATAGATAGAGTGAGTTAATCATATTTTAGAGGATATACTTCATATGTATTACATGGATTAGTAATACAAGTAAGAAGAGTATCTTCCATTAGTTGAGTTTGATTACAATAACTCATACTAATCAGCAGTGAATATGGCTCCATTTGAGGCATTGTACATAAGGAGGTGTAGAACACCAATCAGCTAGGACAAGTTGGAAGATAGGGTAGCCTTTAGACCTAAGATGCTTTTAGAAATGGAAGAGATAGTCAATACAATCAGACAAATATTATCTAAGGCCAATGATAGATCAAAAATTTATGTTGATCTAAAGAGAATAGCTAAGTAGTTTTATATTGGTGATAAAGTGTTTTTGCAAGTTAAGTTTCATAAAAGCTTGAGTAAATTCAATAAGTCAGCACAACTTTCACCTAGATATGTAGGACCCTTTGAGGTTTTAGAAGTGGTCAACCTTGTAGCATATAGGCTTGTATTTCCATTAGCTCTAGCTCTTTTACATAATGTCTTCCATGTGTCTTATCTTACAAATTATATAGTTAATCCTTCACATGTGTTGGATTGGAATTCTTTGTAGGTTTTGGATCCTAAGGTGGTCATGGTAGAACCAATCAGAGTAATTGATACTTGTAAACTTAGTTTTCTTAATAGAAAAGTATCACAGTACAAGGTTATATGGGATTAATACTCTAAGGATAGTTCTACTTGGGAGGACTATGATGAGTTTTATAGGTTGTTTCCATATTTTTTTGCTTGATTTATTACTTCTTATTATATTATTTTATGTTGAACAATGTTTTAAATTCATAACTTATGTTTAAATAAATGTCATTAGGATGATGACCAGCTTTAGGTGGAAGGATATTACATCTTGATTTCTCTCTAAGCTAAATATCTTGTTTAATTCATGGATTATTATATTTGATTAGTTGATTAACTAATATTCAATTAATATTGATGACATATGTTGATTATGGGATAGTTTATGTTGCTTAATTTACATGATTAGATGCTATGAGTTAGTGGTACTCTATATTTTGTAATTTAAGATCATGTTTGATTATTATAAATCATTATTTTATGTATATAATGATGTTATGGGCTAACTATCTTCATTGGCATGAGGTGGATGCAGAATAGATTCTTCCTTTAGATCGTGATGAAGGGAGAGTATCATCAGAGAGGGTGGTTAGATGGAGATGTTAGGGATCGATAGAGAGTGAATCCAAAAACCCTTGCACACACCACTTAGCATATCATGTTTTGTAATTGTTTGATAGGGATAGCATAGCATGTTTTGTGTACCTTTTCTTTAGATGGTTATTAGTATGCTTTCTAGTATAATCTTGATTGATATTGATGATCATGTGATTGTTTAAGTGATTTTATTGCTTTTTATGATATTACATGACTTATCTTGTTTGGCTTAAGCAATGAATTTGGTTGTGTTTACTTATATCATTGTCTTGTTATATTTGGTTGAATAGTAAGACATTATGATGTCTTGATGGATTGTATAATCATTATTTGAGCTACAAGATATAGATAATAATAGTTAAAGATAATTATTATGATAATAACATTGTTTTTAAGTAGATTGTATTTGATTAATCATTGTTTTAAATATTTATATTCACATATATAAATGGATATTTTAATGTTAATTAATAAATAATTATAAAATTCGTTATAATTAATATATGTGTAAGTGGATAGCATTTAACAAAATATTTAAGTCTTGTTATTGCATAGCTGCATTGTAGAAGTTATATGATTTCTTTGTGATTAGTCATTGCATGGGAAATACTTTGGATAAATAACTAGTTTAAAGTCTTCAATGGATTATAACATAAGGTGGTTTTAAAAAGAAGCATCGAGAATGATTAGTTCACTAATCATTCATTGATTGGAGTTAAGCATGGTTTTAGGAGGAAATCATGAGATTTTGTTGTGTATGCATGGAGGTGGATTATAAGTAGTTAAGTTATCTAGCCATATAAAATTAGGAGGATTTTAATTAGTCAAAGAATATGGGTAGTGGAATAAATATAGAAGATGGAAAAATAGATAAAGGAGAGAGAGGGGGACTATGAAGGAAGAGGGATTAGGACTCATGGCATTCTAAGAGGAAAAATAGAATAAGGTGGAGAAAAGGAAGAAGATGGAATTGGCATGGCTATAGGCTCGACATTCTTTAGCAATCATACTTTTTAATAGGTTGGTCTTGTAATTTAAATACTTGTGTGTGTGATATGTTTTGTGAATGGGTTTTCAAAATTGTTAAGTAATGGTTATTCTATTGTAATGGTGTGGGGAAATTTACATTGGGTTGTATATAGGGCCTTGTGAAGGTCTTTGCCTCCATATAACCCCATATCCAACCTAGGGTAACTTGGGAAGGTTAGGGATACACAGTAGGTCTTGGCCATGATGGTAAAAGGATTTATAAATTATCATATCCTTCCTTAGTAAATTGAATAAATTGTTCAAAAATGGAGTTTTAATTTGTAGGGTATATATATAGTTTGGTTGAGATGTTTATGTTGAACTAAGTTTATATATATTCCATGGGGTATTGGAAAAATTAGACTCAATTGTTTATATATGCATGATTTATTCAATCTGTTAAACAATTCATTTATTTGGAGTTACTGATATAGGTTTTTTAGTAATAGTGATTTAAATATATATAAACACAAAGATATATATTTGAGTATATGTTTGGTTAAGTCTGATTCTATATAAATGGTATACTAAAATATGTGTGTGTGTATGTGTGTGTGTGTGTGTATGTATGTATGTGTGTGTGTGTGTATGTATGTATGTATGAATGTATGTGTGTGTATACCCATAAGCGACTATCAAACTTAAATATGATAGTATATATATGTTTGTGTGTGTGTATATATATGTGTTCATATATATGTACATATATATATATATATATATATATATATATATATATATATATATATATATATATATATATATATATATACATATACATATATATATATACATATATATGTGTGTGTATGTATATACATATATATATGTATATGTATGTATATATGTGTGTGTATACCCATAAGCGACTGTCAAACTTAAATATAATAGTATATATATGTTTGTGTGTGTGTGCATATATATATATATATGTGTTCATATATATGTGTGTGTAATTTGTTAAGTCATTTAATAAAGCTATGTGCATTATAGTTCGAGGATAATAATATTATATGATTGGGTTTGAAATGTAGTTGGACTTTTAAGCTTGGTTATGGAATCCTATATAGCCACAATATATAATATACAAGAATAGGATCCTCTACATAATCACTTGGTATTACCCAGGTATAGGTAGATGAACAGTTTGACTATAGGATACTTTTTGGTTTTATAAAAATATAAATATTAGTGAACTGATAATGTTATATGGTTGAGTTAAGTGATGAATATTGCTAATATTCATATGGACTAAATAGGTGAATTGTGTACATATACCTTGAAAATTTGTATAATGAGTGTATATACAATTTTTTATGTGTTCCTTTGCATAACAATTTGATTACTTGGATACGTAATGAGTTTACCTTAATCAGCCAAATCTAGCAAATTATAGTTGATACCTAAGAAGTTATTTGACTGGGTGTTAAATTGATGTTTTTATTTGACTGAGTATTATTATATGCTTTGATTAAAATCCAAATAGGGTACAAATAGTTATGTTTATTTATATTTGCTTTTATGAATAGACTAAGCATGGATGACTATTTTTATTAAAATGATTTGAATATGTTGAAAGATAAATATGAAAGAGTTTGAATTATATAAAACTATGTATATCTACTTATTATGGGAAATGGAGTTTTTATAGTTAAATAAAATTTATGGGGCCTTGTTTTAAATTAACTATATACTTTGTGTATACAATACACACTAAGGCAAAAGATAGTGGATTCCACCTTAACAGTGTACCATATATATGAAGTATGTATGATATAATTATATCAATGTGTGTGTGTGTGTGTGTGTGTGTGTGTGTGTGTGTGTGTGTGTGTGTGTGTGTGTGTGTGTGTGTGTGTGTGTGTGTGTGTGTGTGTGTGTGTGTGTGTGTGTGTGTGTGTTGTACATTTAGTTATTTTATACTTTTTATAATAGTAAATAATGGATGTTTGATTATATTGGTATTTATAAAAAGAATTATAATGTTTAAATATAAAGCATTCATTATATTTATGAGATTAAATACATAACATAATTATATGTAAGGACTGGTTTTTGTTATATGTGGAATATGAACAATTTATTATCTAGGGTTATAATATTATTTCATGGAGAAATAATATTATAATTTGCTTATTGGATAAAGTAACTGGCAGTCTAAATAATCATTAATTAGATGGTGTGTCATATTGAGGAGTGTGTTTGTATTTTGTTTATTATTTATAATAAACTAGATTCTTAGATTTCATTCACTTCATTTGACAGATTAAATGAATGTTTGTCATATTTCTATATTTAGCATATTTTTATTAGCTAAATTAAATATTAAGAATGAATCTTTTAGTTTTTGATATTTTTTTTTTACCAAATCTTGCATTCATGACCCTAATTAAATAGTGGATGAATTTCACTGGCTTAATTAATGCCATTAATGCAAGATAAGGGCTAATCTAATCAAGTGGTGTTTATGAATTTGATTCATCCTAGAGATCATTTATTATTGAAAATTTTGGCCAAAATAATGTTTAATAAACATTGCCATTTCATATGTTGATATAATTTTCATATTTGTGCAATATCATATTAGAATATATTTCTTTATGGTACATATTATGTATTATATATCTTTGACACATGGGTTCTAGTTTGTTACTTTAGATTTGTCTGCCATCATTATCTACCCATCCATGAAAGGAGGGCCATCCCCTTGTTTGGGAGATAGTGTGGGGTTTCTATGGTCCATGGTTGGTATGGAAAACACTCAGATGATGCTCTCCATCCCAGTTGGATCCCTATACTTGAGACTACACTTAAGATTACATATTAATACTTGAGTCATTGAGACTCTTGAGTCATGGAGATTATTCATAGAGGATATTTGTATCATGTTTTATCATTTGAGATATTTTATGTATTATTGAAACTATAATATTTATGCATTATATTTCTTACAGTAGAGGTTGTAACATTATATCAGTTATGGGTGAACTTGTACTATTTCATTTATGTTGAAATGTAGTAATTATGTTTATTCAATTTGTTAATTATTTTTATATCTATACATGGTGATCTTTATCGAAGTGTATTAGTTATAACCTTGTTGGTTAACTAAATTAATGTAGTTAGTTAAAGATCACTAGTTAGGATTTATTGTGTTGAAATCTATATGTTGAATATGTGTATTTAATTATTATTTTATACAATATTTCAATATTTTGGTAAAACCTAGTGGGGTTGTTACACAAAATGCTACCTATGGTATTTATGTGGCACCTTTAAAATATGAAGCTTGCATGTTCAAACCTTGAGTTGTCACCACCATAGTTTTGATTAGAGTAGTTGTTGTAGTAGTTTCATTTATGCTAATTGGGATCATAGATATAATAAACTATGGCACTGGTGGTAGTGTGACTAGAAGTTCTACATGAGTTTTTGTGAATAGAGAAATAACTAAAGTAGTTTTAGTTGCAATTATGATCATGATAGTGGGAAGAGGCACATAAGTAAGCCCAGTCATAGTTTTCACCAATGTTTATTTTAGAGTATAAGACTATGTGCTTTAAGGAGGTGTGAATGATGCTCTTTTTTTAAAATTTGGTTTCTTTACAACTTCCATCTAAAATTATAAGGCATGACTAACTTGAAAAATTAATATTGATAGTCTTAAAATCAAGAATAGGTCTCCTAAACAACTTTGGAATCGTATCCATAAACTTCTTATGTAAAACTATTATAGCTTTGACTTATACATATAGAGTATCTATTCATGTGACCTTTCCCTTAGCAAAATATATCTACTAGATAATTTATTCATTATTTATATAGATTGTCTTATTAATTTCAGCTCATAAGTTGTCAATTGCAACTCAAAGTAGACCTTCAAAATGGGTTTGACAACCAACTTCTTGAGAGAAATACTCACATATGTAACCCTTGT
>JARHVA010010504.1:2500-160000 GCA_037957365.1 Torreya grandis | reverse complement strand
TGGCCTCAACACTATATGTATATTTATATTGGTGTGTGTGTGTGTGTGTGTGTGTGTGTGTGTGTGTGTGTGTGTGTGTGTGTGTGTGTGTGTGTGTGTGTGTGTGTGTGTGTGTGTGTGTGTGTGTGTGTGTGTGTGTGTGTGTATGTATGTATATACATATATATGTACATATCTATGTATGTATGTATGTATGTATGTATGTATCTATGTATGTATGTATGTATGTATGAATGTATGTATGTATGTATGTATGTGTGTATGTATGTGTGTATGTATGTATGTATGTATGTGGGATCACACTTGGCCATACTAGCAAATGCTCAATTAGTCATGGACTAGTTTGGGTGTGGAATATATTTTCATCTGGTGATGCCATACTTAAACACCTCAAAACTTCATTCATATCAGCCCTAGGTTTCTTTCAATTACTTGCATATCTACATACACATGCAAAGTTCAATGACACATCACATATGTGAATCCAATATGTGCATTACACCAAAAAATAAAATATGAACTATGCATGCTATTTGAGCAATGCCTATAACATACACATAACCCCAAATTTGATATGTAAATTATATGCAAGTAATGCACAACTTAGGCACACTTGCATGATAATAAGGTCCATAAGCAACCAAAAGTTTGGATGTCTTAAGCATGTATTTTAATTTATATATGACTAGATTTTAAAACTGACATAGAATTATACATATGCATGTGTCTAAATCATGAGTTTAAAGCCATAGAGATATGTCAACTTCTTTGAGTAGAAGTGCCTCAATTCAAATGATTTCTACATGTATTGTCTCTCCTATTTGAGCTTGAGTTTTACAAGTAATTGTGTTTCTCATGTAAATAAAATTTTCATGTTTCAAAAATAGAGCCCAACATCCATAATAGTGTAAAAATATATGTTAGTGTGCATACAAACTAGGGCTTCATCTAGCGTTAACACTTTCTATTAGATTTTGAAGAACAAAATGAGTTTATTTCTATTCATGATAATAATTGACCATGCTAAATAGACTTTTGAATTTCTAGTGAATAGGTCTACGAATCAATTATTATCTTTGATTCCTTCTTGTAGTGTTTATGTACCCTGCCTATACACTCTACCTAGATAACCTATCTTTAGTTTTAATCATACGTTCCCAATCCAATGATTAATGACATTTCAATTTGATTCGTATTAAACATAGTTGGAGATCATCTAATTTATTAAAAATCAAGGCTATGTTAAACCCAATCCATATAGTGATGAAGTTCAAGTGGACCATGTCAATCTTGGTTCTTCTTGAACATGATAGTGCAAAAATATTTTTTTAGTAACCATGGTCCACTACACTACATGTGTCATCCTAGGGCCAGCCTCTAGCACGCATTGGTGAAGATGCAACAGGGCATAGACCCAATTGAGGATCGACACTTGATGAGCATAGAGTGAATCCAGGGAGCAAAGTGAGTGAGGTGTAGATGAAGTAAATACTGAAACAAATATGAATAAGACACATGGTATCCCCATAAGGACCTCGGGGACACATATAGGATATAGGCGTGATGTGGTGCATACGAAGTGCTCTATACAAATCGTGAGGTGACAGTTTTGTGAGTACAAATTTAATCTATCGAGGAAAATAATTTGGCCAAGGGATAAGTGTAATAATGTGGATGAGTCCAAAGGGGCCCTCAGGAAATAGAGAGATGTCACGTGGGGCAAAAGTGATGATGAAGCAGTTAATGATGTTGGGGTTGTTCAACAAGACAATAAATATGTCAACTAATCTAAACCAAAGGAGTTGAAATTTTTGGTATAGAAATTATGTAAAGACACTATCTCTTTCTAGGAAGAATGCAAGCCATCATAAATTAAAGCATTGTATTACAATTTCACCCCAGATCAATCTACCCCCACAATTACTTTACACAAACTTATTGTATATATTAAATCTTAATTATTATATAAATATTTATCCTACCTTTGTTTTGACTTTATTGTAGTTTTATATTTAATCTTAAATGTGAATGAGAATTGGATGTGGGCAAAGAAATCAATAAAATTAGTCATATATGAACATAAGATACAATGTAGACTTGGGAACCTCAATATCTTGTATTCATATAGTTGGCATTACAACACTGTGGTAAGTCACACATCAAACAAAAATTCTTCTTTTAATCAAATCAACATCATGTTATACTCGTCAACCCTTCATGATGGATAATGTCCAATCTAAGAACCCTACATGTTGCATGTTGTGTACACCTTTATGATGGATGCAATTATTTTAAATCTAATAGCTCCATTTAATCTATACAGTTGGTCTAACACCAACATGTTGGGATCTCCAAATAGTCAATATAGATGGCACTTGATCAAAACCAACGGAGTTGCAATTTTGACATAGATATTACACAAACACTCTATCTCTTTCCATGAAGCATGCAAACCATCATAGACCAAAGCATTGAAATCTAAGGAAAGGCAAGCAATGAAGAAACAAGATGAATAACTAATTAGAAAGCTATCTCCTAACACAATGTTCAATATTCTCACCAAATTTTATATTTTATGTAACATATAATTATGTAATAATATTATATAAAAATAATTAAGTATAATATAATGTCATATGATATAATATGTTATAATATTAATATTTTATTATGTATAATATATAAATAAATCAAATTATTTATAATAACAATTAATAGTATAATATAATAATGTATTCTAAAAATATATAATATATTATAATCATGTTATAAATTTATATATTATTATAACAAAAAACTAAATATATTTATAAATCTATTAAAAAAACAACATACTGCATTATAACTGATAATATGATGCTTCATGTGATATGGCATAAAAAACTCACTTCTCATGCCCAAGGATTGGCACGCTTCTTCAAAACTCAACCTCCTCGTCACATACATCCCCATCGTACTTGATTAAATATTTCAGCTATCAATCAAGGGACTTCGTTTCCTGTTCATGGAAGTGATTTGCCAACAGTTTCTAATGGTTGACATGGAAGTCTTAACTGCTATGAGATCAAATAATAGGTGGGAAAAAAATGAGATTTCTGAGTAGAGATTTAGAAGAATATCGTCAATCGAAAGAAAAGATAAGTGCTATGAATCTAGGCGGCTACCTCTTCAAGACAAATGCTTAGACTATATTTATTTGAATGTAATAAAAATGCCTATGAGGTATTTTTTTCAGGTGCACATATAAGTTTTTAGCTATTGAGGAACTATATATTGCTTCCTGTTTTTTAAGGTAAGCATGCTTTATCCATCTCTTCTAATATGGATAGCATGTGAGGTTTTTGACGCAGAAAACAATACAGGAAACTTATTTATATAATATATTTTTATGTGCTTGAGCTTCCAAATTTGAGATAATTTATTAGTTTTGACACCATGATTGTTTTCATGCATAATCTGAGAGGTCTTTTTAATTCTACATTACTTTCTCATTATAATTTCACTTTGATGTTCATCATACCTTTCTGTCTTAATTTTCAATCAAATTTCCATCCTAGGCATGGTGCAATGCATTCAAGTTACCACATATGCCCACCCATTTACAACCACTAATCAACATAAAAATAAGAACAATAACTTTCCTACATAGCAGACATTTGTCCCTACATAGCAAACATGTGTCGTCACATGATCGAGATCCATACTAAACATGTGTTATGACATGGGAGGTTGGACAAACATTAGTTTTCCGAGTCTCATATGAGACGAATATTTACATACTTTCTAAAATAAAATGCATGAGACATAAATATAATTTAATTTAGATATTAATGTTTATATCAAGATAAATTTGAAAATGTGTATGAAAAATGAGAGAAAATAAAATGCATCAAGCTTTGATTATTAAGGTAGTAATTAAGGCTTTTAAAAATAAAAGTCCGAGTGTTAATTATGGGAATGATTTGATTTAATAGAAGAAAATTAGTATATATTTTATTAAGTATATAAAAAAAATTATTTAAAAGGATCTACGATTTTTTTAATTACTTAAATTAATTATGCTATTTTTAAATTAATCTATTTTATGGTAGGGAATTATAGGAATAGTTACAAACAACAAATGCTAGTCAACAATTCCATGGAAGGTAAATTTTTTGATGTAATATTAAAGTTTCTACAAATTTTAGTTCATTTCTTCAATTTTTAGAAGAAAAAAACTTTGAAATAATTATTTGTTTACCATCATTTTCACTGACGTAATATTTTTTTTATGTTTTTCTACTACAAAAATTTTCTATATGTATATATTTTTAAATTCAATAATAACATGTTTAGAAAACCATTACTTATCAATATTAAACAAATCATTTTTAACTTTGTACATAAATCATCAAATATTTATTAAAAAATTAATCAGTTTTAACTTGTGTATAATAATATTAAATAATAACAATTTAATAACACTAGATCTATCAGAATGGTCAAACTCTGACAAAATCACTAATATAATTATTACTCAATTATTAATTATAGACAATGATTTTTAATTACTAATACCTAGAATTGACATCCTCTCAAAAATTAAAAACTCGATAATTAATAAACATTATAATTTCTTTTTTCTCTAATAAATTTTAGTTACTAATACCTAGAATTGACATTCTCCAAAAAATTAAAAACTCAAATAAATATATATATATATATATATATATATATATATATATATATATATAATTCCTTAAAAAAAAGTCTAATCACTATATTTCTCATCTATTATAACCTTCATTTGTGATAAGAACAAATAACCTTTAAAGTCACCATCGAAAAACTTGTAAAGATGCACAAGGCCCCGTTCATTGTAAAATATGCTGACGTAAACCGTAGTGGTGGGAGCTTTTGAAATTTAATTTTTAAAGGTTAGAATGGTCCCTTAATGAAGATTTTATTAATTATCGAAAATTACTAAATCATTTAATTTACCAATTAAAAACGGACGACAATTCCAACAATGATTCCTTCGAACATGGAGATAAGACTGGAGTTGTAGTTGTTAAGGCATTAGTCTTACGAAGGAGGGGTGTCCAATATGTATCATCCTACTGTGACATCCTTGATTTCGTGTGCACAGATTATGATGAAAAAGTAGTATGCTATGGAATCTTCCACTATTCACAGTGTCTTTTGAAGCTTTGATTGTATATGCATTCTCCAAGTTGGTATACAAAATAAAAGGAAGTCATCTTGGAGAGAGTCTTCATAGGTGTTGATTTCTTATTACATTAGAAAAGACACAAGCCAACACCATTGATTACTCCTATTATAGGCCAGAGGATTATCTATTCTTCAAATTCTTCAGATTGGTTTTTTAGCATTATGTGCCTTTGTAGGACTTCCAACCAGACTATCCTTATTGCTCAATTATAAATTTGAATCCCATTTAGAATTACATTGGCAACTGATGGTGTAGAGCTTGGTTATGAACCAATCTGTCTCCATACAGTTTTTACTAATGCACCAATAGCGTCTGTATAGTCTGCATAAACAACCTTATTATTTTCATTACCAAAGACAATACATCAAAAGAGGAGGCTGTAGTTTGTCTATTGATATAGATCCAGAACACCCTCATGCCAACGTTCTAAACGACAATCTCATATAAATGGAATCGAACAAGATAGGAAAAATCGGGATCCACAGCAAAAATCAATGATATATTGATTTTCTGATTAACATCTAGGTTACTTGTCGTCACCCTGGTTGTTTCTTAAACCTCGATGGGAGAAATATAAGAAAAATTTGGGGAACTATAGCTGACAGTAGAGTCATTACCAATGTCAATCCCCGCAACAATAACATAGATGTAATAAGCATCTTTCTCCCAAGCTACAGATAGCCCTGAATCATCTTTAGGACTGATAGAATCCCCCCCAATGTTAAGTGTATACATTGTCTCTACACCATTGGAACTGAAATTCAAAAAGTCCTTTCTTGAACTGCTTCCTACGGTGGTCGCAGAGGTTAGAAATAGATCCTTTGGCATGAAAACATTCTCAGTTGCATTAATGAAAGTAAAGAATCCAACAACAATGGTAAATGTTATCACAAGATGACTACTAGAATTGCTCACGTTCATGGAATATTTCTTCATTGTGTGGATAATATTGTTCTTTTCACTTGGAGAGTTTTGAAAAATGTGTGTATAATATGATTCATGAATGAATAATGGGTAGAAATGAAGTCGCGAACAACGGCGACCAGGGCTAACCTTAAATCTAGAATTGGCCACAATGGTGAAGATGTGTGTCCAACGGCATAGACTTCGTGATAAAATGCAGTTCTATCCACTTTGGAAATAGTTTCTGAGTTTTCTTATGTAAAATTTTGACACTGCTTGCTGATGAATCCGATAACTATTCCCTGCCATTCTTTGGAGTGGTATTATTTGTTACACGGTTGATCAAAACTTTATCATTTGCTGAAACCGGTAATAACATCGATACAAACATGTAGGAAATTATTACTCCAAGGCCACCAATTTTATTTAAATTCTAGAGAAAGGCTATACAAGTGTAATTAGAGTGATGACAATTATATGCTGCATGTTAATCTGATACGTAGTCTTACTTCCACAAATTTCAATCTAACACTCCACAACATTTTCTGATTTTATTGTTTTTAATTATGTAACATGTATTAATCTTCTTTTTCAATCTTATTATATTATTAAAACGTTAATATTTATATATTTTTAAATTTTAATTATTATTTTTATTTATTTATATATAATTTTAATTATCAAAACAATTTTAAATATAAATACTTATAAATGACTACTCAACTCCAAAAAAAATTTCAATATAAAAATTTATCATTTTTATCTTTTTGATACAAACTAATATTTATTATAATATAAATTTATAACCTATAAATGTTGTAACTACTTTTTGTTTATACATATATTTTATTTTATAAGTATTTTATTTATTTTAATGTATATATTTATTTTAAAATTATATATATTTAATTGAAATGCATATAAAAAAAGTGTAATTTATTTTTTCAATAATAATTTAAATATTAATTTGTAAAAGTTTTATGTAAAATTTTGATATAGATATCAAATTTTTAGAGGATATAGCTTTTAATTTATAATTTTGATTGAGCTCTCGATTCCACCAAAATGAGCATATCAAAAAAATTAATTCATACATAACATATTCCATTCAATTAGAAATATTTTCATAATTTTTTGGAGGCTATACATGATTATGTTTCAAAAATGATTTTAATATTTTTTGAGGTTTTTTTTTTTATAAATAAGTAATGTAGTTTTTTATTAGGACATGAACTTTAGTTGAAATTTATTTATTAAATTCTTTTTTTCTAAAAATAGTGGTTGAAAAATTTGTTAGAAAATAAAAGTTACTAAAAATAACAATTTTTTAAAAACTTGTATGGATCAATTAGCTTTAGGTAAATTTTGATTTATTTAATTTTTTTAACTATACATGTCAACCCTAATTTTATGGAGATTTAATTTAAATTGTTTTGTAATATTTTATTTATTCAATGAGAATTAATAAAAGAACTTGCTTTCAAACAAGTTTGAGTTTATGTCTATTGATATTTTATTTAGTTTGTGTTTTCTTCAAATTGAAACCAATTTAATTTCAAATTTAAATATTTTTTAAGAAAGTTAGTCAAAAAATTCTATCATCATTTTTAAATTGATACTCACTTTTTGACTAGAGCTACAATCAGTATAAAATACAAAAAGAGGCTGAAATAATCAAACACTCTAAAAAATAATACCAATGACCACAATCTCACATGCCTTAACAAAATTTAAATCTAAATAAACTGAATAAAAAAAATCTATTTTATCAACTTACCCACATCTCATCCGCTGAAAATCATAACATCTTAAATATACTACAATATAAAATAATTGGTATTCAACATATTAAACTGTATATTTATTTCTTAATAATAATTTACCCTATATAACATTTTGTTTGAATATTAAATTACAAATTTTATCATTTCCTTCTATTCTATCATACCTAAGTGAGTTTCACATCAATTTCGGTGGCATTAACTATTTTTTTTTTCATGGTGGTGGATTAAATTTGCAGGTTTCTTATAATGCAGAATGGAGAATGAACGAAATATTATAAAGTAAGCATCGACACGGCTAAAAGAAGAAAATAGGTACAAACAATAATTTAAAAATGACTTTTTATTTTAATAAAATATAAGGTTACACGCTAAACTAACTTCGCCCTGAATATTGGGCGATACTATGCTACGCAATTGTTTACAGATATAAACTTTACATTACGTTTCTCACAACTTCCATTTATACTTTTAAAATTTTTATTTAAATCTTATAATTTATACATTTAAAAATGGAGTATGTCGTGGAGTCCTTCACAAAAGGTCAGCAAAGGTAGAATGTGATGCTGAAAATTTGTTGAATCTTGATGGATAGTTAGCGAAAAATAGTAATTTTGTTTAATTTTTTTTTTTTTTATTTTGATGTTTTTTCTTTCTTTTTTTGGGTATATATATATATATATATATATATATATATATATATATATATATATGTTGTTTGGTGTTTGGCTGGTTTAATGTTTGTTGGTTCAATGTTATATTATTTTAAAATTTAAATTTTTATCTTATTAATTAATTTATAAAATTATTCAAATAATATATAAAATATTTTTTTAAATAAATTTGTAGATTTTAACATCGTTTTGTTTTTTGTTTTTATAAATTTTCAAGAAAAAATATTATTTTTAATTTTTCAACTTTTATATTATATATTTAATATTTTATGATAAAAAGAAATATATATATATATATATATATATATATATATATATATATATATATATATATATATATATATATATGTTGTTTGGTGTTTGGCTGGTTTAATGTTTGTTGGTTCAATGTTATATTATTTTAAAATTTAAATTTTTATCTTATTAATTAATTTATAAAATTATTCAAATAATATATAAAATATTTTTTTAAATAAATTTGTAGATTTTAACATCGTTTTGATTTTTGTTTTTATAAATTTTCAAGAAAAAATATTATTTTTAATTTTTCAACTTTTATATTATATATTTAATATTTTATGATAAAAAGAAATTTAAAACTTTATTTATTAATAATTAAAATTTTAATATTAAATAATAATAAATATATAAAACATAATTCTTTTTATTTAAAAAAATTGCTTAAAAAATTACAATATCTTAAATATATTATAATAATATAATTAAAATAATTTTTAAGATAATAAATTATATTTCTAATTTCCAATAATAATTTAATATGTAAAACATTTTTATTTGAATATCATTCCTTCTCTAATGCCAGAGTCACATTCACATTAATTTTATTGTTAATACTTTTTATTTCAATTGTAACATTTATTTCTATTGTTTTTACTGATATTAACTATTTTTTTCATTACAATAATACGTTGAGTGGTGTGGATAACTCTTAATAATAGTGGTTGATGTAATATTGGTAACCTTTTGATTTTATGGGTTTTTAACATGGATATACAACAAAATATTTATGTTGCGTTAAAATATCCTTGTTCTTTTATAATTAAAGGAAGTATTGAGAAGCCGAAAATAAAACAACAGATAGCAAATTAATTAAAAAAACGTAGATTATTTTATTTTAATAACATATAATGTGAAGTATCACCGTTACAACGCTTAAATGGCACTGTGAACATTTTTTTGAGCTTATACTTTCTTTCTCCTATAGATTTACATCACACTTCTAATAATTTTTATTTATTTATCTGTTATATATATTTTTTCGAACAAACCATCATACAATCTGGAGAGATTCAAAAAACATGATTGTTTATGATATATTTTTCTAAAAAAAGACTACACTATTATAAAATATGCAATTTTAACATATTCAAAACTGCAGTGACTCGTTAGCGGCCGCCATAGTCTCTCTCGAAAAAATTCCAACATATATAGTTAACTAGATTACTTTCATTTTCATCTCCCGTAAAACTCCACAAGTGTATGATATCCTCCACCACTCTAAATTTAATTTTTAATAGCACCCATATACATCGATAGCCAGATTTTCTTTAATTTCCCCATTTCATTTCCCAATACCTACCGCACCCTAAATATTCAATATTTAAATTTTCAATATTCACAGATGTAGTCTATCGTGCAAACATTTCAAGTTGTGAGAAACAATTATTGCTCATAGTTCATAATCAACATAATAATAAAATAAAATGAAACGTATTATGTTAGCGCGCAAAATAATTAAAATCAATACTTGTATTATCAAATTCCTGGCATCCGCTTTATGAACGACACAATACGCAACATTTCCTTAACACACAATATTGATTTATCGTACGATTCTCATGATGTTTCCTCCTTAACACACAATATTCATTGATCATACGATTCTCATGATATTTCCTCTTTAACAAACAATATTCTCTCATTGATCATATAATTCTCATGATGTTTTCTTCTTAGAGGTTCGCTTTTTGTTTTCGGGAAATTTCCGTTTCGCAAGTTAAAATCCTTAATTTTATTAAGGAACATTCTAATATCTACGGCATTTTGACAGGAACGTATGATGGTCTAACTATAAATTTAATTTGCATAAATAGTTGTATTTTAATTTACAATGTTATTAGTCGTGGAGGGTAGATTATTGGATTCATTTTGCTTTAATTTGAAATTAGTTTTTTGCTCTACTAACCAATCAAATTATAATGTTTTGCATGCTAAAATACATATAAATATTTTGAAAAGATAAAGTTATAAGTTGTTTATTTTATCTTATAAAATAATATATTTTGTATCAACTGATTGGTCAAAATATTTGTATGTTACTAATTCATCAAAGCACCCAATGCATTTCTCTATTGTACAAAGCTAAAGGAATCCATCATCTGTGCAGTTATACATTGTGAGTATTTGAAACTATTAATCATTATATTATCTCAACAATGGAGACAATAATTATATTTACTTGTTATACATTTTTAAGGCATTGGAATAATTATTATCTTGGAATTGTGCAGTTGTACATTGTTGAAAGCTTTCCAAAGGTAGAGGTGTTAGGTAAGAACCCAATTCCAAATTAAAATGTTGGTGATCTGTTCAATAATGGCAGTCATGAAAACCTTCAAAACCCTCAAAAACATGAATGACTTTTGATCCTATTTCTACTCGTATGAATGACCACTACAATGTCAATCTCACTCATGTAGAATAGAGCCGCAAACTTCCCTTGCCCTAAAAAAAAAAAATAAAGCCTTAGAAAAGCTAGAGTTAGTTTTAATTGCTATTACATGCAAATTATTACTTAGATAAATTTAAAATATTTTATTCAATAATTAGAAAAGCATGTTCACATGCAATTCTATTAATACATTGTAATTGATCTTTATTTTCAAGAAGAAGAACGAGAATGATTCCAATTTTTTGAACAAGAAGTATTTTTTATTTTTGTAACTCTTATCTCTTTCGTATTATGAATATTGCATATATTTGGCTATGATTTAATTTTATTCAAAAATTCTGCATTTGGTATTAGAGCAGAGTTTTTTCTTTTGGGTTAAAGATTTAGTAATTGGAATTTTGCCAAAAAATTTATCATGTCAAATTCTAACTCCTTGCCCATTCCAAAATTTGATGGAAATGAGTATGATTATTGGTGTATCAAAATGATGACTTTTTTTATAGGAAAAGATTTGTGGGAGATTATTGAATTAGGTTATACAGAGCCATTTGATTGGAATGCCTTCACAACAAATGATAAAATAGCTAAGAAAGAGGCTAAGAAGAAGAATGCTTAAGCCTTATTTCATATTCAAATAGCTCTAGATAAGATCCTATTTCCATGAATTGCAGGAGCAAAGACAAGAGGATGCTAGGAAGACTCTAAAAGAAGCTTACCAAGGGAGTGATCAAGTCAAAGTTGTCAAGTTATAGGCATTGAAGAGAGAATTCAAGAATTTAAAGATGCAAGAAGCTGAAAGTGTGAGTACCTATTGTGTTAGAGTAAAAGATGTGGTCAATAAGATGGCTACCCTTGGTTAAATTATGAAAAATGAGTTTGTGATCAAAAAGGTGTTGAGGACTCTCACACCAAGGTGGAACCATGTTGCCATAATCATAGAAGAAAGCAAGAATTTGTCTACCCTTCAATTTGATCATCTAGTTGGATCTTTGATGTCTCATGAAGAAAGATTGAGAGATTCATTTGGAGAAAGTGATGAGAAAGCTTTTCCCCCAAATTACAAATAAAAAAGAACAAATATGCCAATAGTAGCATCAAAATTAATCAAGGCCAAGGTAGAGGTCAAAATCAGAATTACTCAAGAGGAAATAGAGGCAGAGGTGGTTTTCGAGGAAGAGGTGGTTTTAGAGGAAGTGGTAAAGGCCGATTTGATAAAAAAATATCCAGTGTTATCATTTTAACAGGTATGGCCACTTTAATTATGAGTGTAGATTAAAAGAAGGTAATAATGGTAAAAATGTTCATTATGCTCAAGAAGGTGATGAGAATCCTCTAGATAATTTATTTTTATCTTATGACAAAGCTGAAAATATTTCTAAATATGTTTGGTATTTAGATTCAAGATGTTCTAACCACATGTCAGGGAATGAAAAACTTTTTTTGATAATGGATAAAAGTTTTAAATTTTAGATCAAACATGGTGATGACAAATCATTGGAGGTTGCTAAAAATGGATCTATGGAAGTCCATACGAAAGAAGGTATGAAGAGTGTTAAAGACATTTATTACACTCCAAATTTAAAGCATAATTTATTGAGTGTTGGACAATTATGTGAGAAGAATTATAAATTTGTATTTGAAAATCAACAATGTATAATTTATGATAAGAATCAAGGAAATAGGGTGGTAACACTTATGCCTATGACAAAGAATAAGATGTTTCCATTCAAGTTTGGTTAACATAACAAGAACCTTGTCAATATGGTATATGAGGATACAAGTTGGTTGTGGCATCTCAGGTATGGGCATTTAAATTTTCATATTTTGAAGATTCTAACATCAAAAAGATTAGTTTCTGGTTTACCTAAGGTTGAAGAGCATACAAAATTTTGTGAAAGATATGCCAAAGGAAAACATGAAAGAGAGAAATTTCCAAAAGGCAATGCATGGAGGGCCCATTATCCACCCCAGTTAGTTCATTCAGACATTTGTGGTCCTATGCAAACAAAGAGTTTGGTTAAGCCATCATATTTCATTACTTTTATTGATGATTACTCACAATAGTGTTGGGTTTATTTTTTGAAGACCAAAGGTGAACCTCTTGAGACATTCAAGAGGTTTAGAGCCCTTGTAGAAAATGACAAAGGGTTCCAAATCAAATGCTTAAGGACTGATCATGGAGGAGAATTTTGTTTAAAAGCCTTTCAAGGTTATTGTGATATGCATGGCATTAGAAAACAACTCACCACTGCATACACACCTCAACAAAATGGTGTAGATAAAAGGAAGAATCGTATAATGGTGGAGATGACACAAAGAATGCTAAAAACAAAGGGGTTAAGTAATTATTTTTTGAGAGATGCAGTTGCTACAATGGTATATATTCTAAATCAGAGTCCCACTAGTGTACTTGACAGGATGACTCCGTATGAAGACTGGTATGAGAAAAAGCCAAATGTTAATTATTTTAAAGTTTTTGGTTGCTTAGCCTATGTTCATGTTCCTAATCAAAAGAGGCAAAATTTATATCCTAAAAGTGAGTTATGTATTTTTGTTGGATATAGTGACGAAAGTAAGGCTTACAGATTATATAATCCTCTCACTAATAAGCTTATTGTGTCAAGAGATGTGATTTTTGATGAAGGGCGAGTTTATGGTCATCAAAAAGGCCATATGGAGAAGTCAAAATCTATTTTAAATGAAGTTATTATGGATGATATTGATCATGGGCAGCCCACTAATATTTCTATTCCAAGTGCTACAAATCCATCGAGTAACCCCTCATCTAGTTGTTCAATTCCAAGTGTAAGTCCAGATTCAAGTCCTAGTTCTATAAGGAAGGTAAGAAGATTGAGTGACATTTATCAAAGGAGTTCAAACCAAGCACATGAAGAAAATCCAAGAGGTGAGACACTGAATTTCACTTTACTTACCATGGCTGATTTTGAACCATCATGTTTTGAAGATGCATATACTAATGAGGTTTGGATGCAAGCAATGCAAGAAGAGATGGATTCTATTCACAGGAATGACACTTGGGAGCTTACAAAGCTTCCACATGACAAGAAGAAGATTGGCACCAAATGGGTCTACAAGACTAAGTGTAACAGTGATGGAAGTTTTGAAAGGCATAAGGCTTGATTAGTTGATAAAGGCTTCACACAAAAGTATGGCATTGATTATGAAGAGACATTTGCACCAGTAGAAAGATAAGAGACCATTAGAATGTTGATTTCATTAGCAACTCAAAATAATTGGAGTATCCATCATATGGATGTGAAAAGTGCCTTCTTGAATAGGTACTTAGAAGAAGTATATGTGGAACAGCCATAATGTTTTGAAGTGCAAGGAAAAAACTCATGTCTACAAGTTAAAGAAGGCCTTGTATGGCCTCAAACAAGCACCAAGAGCATGGTATGCTATGATTGATGGATATTTTCAAGAGAATAGCTTTCAAAGAAGTAAGAGTGAACCTACCCTTTACTACAAACAAGAAGTTAATGATATTTTGATTGTAAGTTTGTATGTTGATGACTTGTTGTATATGGGTAGCAGTTCTATGATGAAGGATGAATTCAAAGTTTTCATGATGAATGAATTTGAGATGAAAGATTTAGGCCTTATGAAATATTTTTTAGGAATGGAGTCTTATCAAAGGGAGAATAAAATTTTCATTTGTCAAACAAAGTATGCTAAAGATATATTGAAGAAACTTGATATGGTTGATTGTAAACTAGTCTCCACTCTAGTTGCTCATGGAGTTGTGTTGTGTAGAGATGATGGTGCTGAAAGAGTTGATGAGACATCATATATAAGTATTGTTGGAAGCTTAATGTTTCTAACTCACACAAGACTTGATATTGCTTATTCAATTTCACTTATTTTGAGGTATATGATAGAGCCATCAAAAATACATATGAAGGTAGCCAAGAGAATTTTGAGGTATGTGAAAGGCACTTTAGATTTTGGTATTCATTACTACACTTTTAAAAGGTTGAATCTTGTTGGTTTAAGTGATTCTGATTGGGGAGGTAGTTTGGATGACCGAAAGTCAACATCTGGGAATTGTTTTTCTTTTGGTTCTAGTTTGATTACATGGAGCTCAAAGAAGCAAACTATAGTTTCCCTTTCTTCTACAGAAGTAGAGTATGTTACAGTCACTTTAGCAAGTACACAAGCATTATGGCTTAGAAAACTTCTTAAAGAAATTAGAGAGATTCAAGTTCAACCCACAATTATTTTTTGTGAAAAAATTAGTGCTATTAAATTGGCCAAGAATCCAGTCCATCAAAGTAGGACAAAACATTATAATTTAAAGCATCATTTTGTTTGATATTTAGTGCAGATTAAGGTAGTAGAATTAAAATACATTAACACTAAAGAACAATTGGCAGATATATTCATGAAAGAAATTGTAACATATTAGTTTTTGACACTCAGAGATCAAATTGTGAGCTTGCTCAGCATCAAGGGGGAGTATGTTGAAAAGTGATGTTGAAGTGCAGTTCACTCAGTTCTATTTTTAGACTATTACTGTAAATTTAGTTTGCATGAACAGTTTTTTGTGGAGCTAAATTTAGATATTAAGTTAATATATTTAAGAAAAAAAAGCCTTAGAAAGGCTAGAGTTAGTTTAAGTTGCTATTACATGCAAATTATTATTTAGATAAATTTAAAATATTTTATTCAATAATTAGAAAACCATGTTCACATGCAATTCTATTAATGCATTGTAATTGATCTTTATTTTCAAGAAGAAGAAGGAGAATGATTCCAATTTTTTGAAGAAGTATTTTTTTATTTTTACAACTCTTATCTCTTTTGTATTATGAATATTTTATATATTTGGCTATGATTTAATTTTATTTAAAAATTCTATAACACCACTCCAAAAATATCAACCATTTTAGATTTGCGAAAAATGGCTTTTGGTCATTTGGATTCTATGAAGAGAGAATGGGACCACACTTATTCTACATAGTTAATGGAATTCGAGGATTCATTTTCTAGGCTCTCCAAGAGACTCAATGTTAGCTTATGTTTTCATTAATTTTCTTTGCTTCGGTGCAAAAAATTTGCTATGCTGAGCGAAAGATATGAATTTAGCAGAAATTCTTATTAAATTTATAAAATTTGAGTTTTTTTATTTAAGATCTTCGAAAGAAGCATAAATATTAAGTGTAAAGTTTAAATTAAGTAGAATTGTTGTTAAATTTATAGATAGCGATTTTTTAATTCTTCAAAAAAATTGCTCTCCTTACTAAATTTTAAGTATTAAACTGAAATTGAGTTAAATTGTAAATAGATACGTAGTTTATGAATGCTTTGCCTTTTGATTTATACGTTTCTAAAATTTTTTCTATAAAGCCTTCATATATTGAGCATCAAAGCCAAATAACTGTGAGTTCTTGTTAAATTTATACACTATAAGCACTAATCAACCTTTGATTCTATATAATTTTTGTCCAAGGCATAAATATTAAGTGAAAAGCATAAATTGAGTGCAATTATAAATAAGTTCAGAAATAGTGAACTAGTTTTGATTTTCTTTGTTGCTTTAAAGATACCGCTCACAATAAGTTTTATGCATAAAATGTGAAATGGCAGACAAATTTAGAATTTAGTGATGCTTTGTCTTTTATTTTCTTTCTTTCCTCAATCATTGGTCCCAACACTAAATAATAAATATATATTCTATATTGAGGGAAACTATAGATAAAATAG
Source organism: Torreya grandis (assembly GCA_037957365.1). NCBI lineage: Eukaryota > Viridiplantae > Streptophyta > Pinopsida > Cupressales > Taxaceae > Torreya > Torreya grandis. Next base: position 143,014 of record JARHVA010010504.1, on the reverse strand, counting down.
TAATTGTAGAATCCAAATTAAAGGAAATTATAGATGAATTTATAGTCCAGGAACACTTTGGCTTTTATTTTATTCACTTTTATAATGTTCTACTAAAAATCACAAAAAATAGTGGAGTTTGAAGTCTTTGATTGAAAATATGGGTTAACATATGTTTTTGACTTTGATTTTCTTACCTTTTGTAAAATGTTTTGCTCAGGATCTCAAGATTAAGTGAAAATTGGATAAAAAGTAAAATTTAGGGAAATTGAAAGTATGGGAATGTTTTTGCATCTTCAAATAGAACCTTCTATTTAGTGTGTAGAGAATGAAAATGAAGAGTACAAAATATTTATGTGACCAACAGAATGAAAACCTTTAGGAGCTAATTGGAGCAATCAAGTCTTTTCGTGCTCACAGTAAATCAGTAAATTAACTTATTAGATTTGCAAAACTATAGCTCCAGATATTATGTAATCTATGGAGAAAATCCTAGAGATCCTTCACTCCTATTAAAACATTTATTTCATTAAACAATCGTATATTTAGACTTGCATTTTAAAAGGGAAAAGCTCTAGCATGTTGTGATTTTTTAAGCTAGGATAAATCATTGTTTTGGTTTGGAAATATTGTGTGCAAATTGTTAAATTCTGTCATTGATGTGGAGGCCATCTAAATGGGATTTCTCAAAAACACATCTACAATAGTTTACACTGGCAAGCAGGTCCACAGAGCTATTAGATGGTGAAAGATAATTTTATATAAATTATTTGTAAACACATAATTTTGATTAAATTTTATATTTTATTAAAGTGCACACAATTGATTAGAAAGTTATTTTCCTTTAACTAGTTTATATTTTTCTATTTTGAAATGATTTTTCCATATTAATCCTTCCAGTAAGCTTCCGATTTACTTCTTTCTCTATTGACTTCACATGCCATATGTTCTCACCCTTATCCTTTTGGATCAAAAGCATAAAACAATTAGTTAGGATGGTATAGACATCATTGGAAACTATGTTTCCAAGCATATCCATTTATCAAGAAGAGGCTTGTTGAGGTTAAATATTACCAGGAATCCATTAGGCTTTGCTACTCCTTGAATTCTCTCCTAGTCTCTCTTGACATATTTTTTCATTGCCAATGATGGTAAAACTGTGAGTGAAGTTTTTATTGATGATGATCCCATTTGAGGCTTCTATTTTTGTTATGGTAATTTTGTATTATGATTATGGTATTAATGTTTACCTTAATCTTTTATGATTCATGAATACAAATATAACATGTTTTCACATTTTTTAAAAGTTACCTAAAATCCAAGAATGAATTGCATGTGAATGCAAGCAAATTGCATAAAGTTGACTCTTTCTTCATGAATATAAATAGGTGCCTCTATCCAAGTTGGTAAGCAAGACTATCTATTTCCATTTATAAGCTTGCCGATTCTCTTTAACCTTAGGTAGAAATGTCAAAAAGCATAATCTAGAGAGATATTGATGTCTTCATTGTGTTTAGAAGCTGATTTTCCCATAGAAGGGATGATCTCTCACGAAATCTATGAATATGAGTTAAGTATTTCTCTAAAGGGTGGATGTCCAATTAGCTAATAACATATTCTAATTGTGATCTTGTTATATATTAAGCCATTCAAAACCTATCCCTTGATCCTTGAGATAATTTTAATCCGTCAAGTGGGAAAAGCAAGTGAACAAGAGAGTAGTGTTGGGCTTGATTATTTGAACTCTTTGCATTTTTAGCTTGATCCTTGTCCATTTCTAATGTCATTTTACACTCATTATTTGATTTCACTAGACACTTTACCTCAAGGAATATTATGTTTATATTTTTAGGAGATGGCCTTGATTGTGTTAATGCATGCCATTGTGTTTCAAATACTAGCAGCTTCTCTTTTATGCAATCTTGTAATGGAGTGGTATATTTTGATTCTTATCTATATAAAACTCTTGCTTACTTGATAAGTAATATTTCCATAGATCCTAAGTGCTATATTATTTCCACCACAAAGCAAAGATTTGATAGGAACTAATAATGAAAAATGATGCATATTTTATTCTCAAATGTATGAGCATTTATCTTCTTTCATATTTTACACATTAAAAATCCCATGGCCATTTTGTTCATTTTATATAATATTTTCACATCAGATTCCAATTCTTTCCATGTGATAACTTATAATGTGATTGTTGTAGATGTTGGTTGTTATTTGATTGAAGAGCTGAGCCATTTACTTCCCTATATTTTGGGCCAAATACGAAGGAGAAAAAGGTGGATGATGATTTCCCTTACCTATTTTACGCCAAGTTGGAAGAGACACAATTGAGTTCACTTTTAATGTTTACAAGGATTGTTTAGTTGGAGTTTTGTCTAGGCAGGCCTAGTTGTGCATTCCCATTTACTTACGATAGACCCCTTAAGAGAGATTATAAAAAATAAAAAATAAAAAATCCCCTTTTTCACAAAGAGAAAAAAAGACAATCAAATTTTAAAATAATATTGGTCATGTGTTTTCCTAAATTCAAAAAGTATGGCACTATTTCACCCCATCTTGTTGGGGAAAAAAATTATTTTAAAATGAAAAGTAGACTATGAATATAGAAATAAAAAAATAACCCACATACCAGATTAAACTCACAATGAGTATGTTATGATTTGGGCACATATGGATTAGATTCTTAACCTAATAAGGATAGATATAACCTTCTACAATGAATTAACAAGGATTTAAAAACCTAGTTGTTTATCACTTTTTCATATAAATGAGTGTTAAAACATAATAACTTGTCTCACAGTGCATTATGTGTCTTTTATATAGTATTTGAGCCCTGATTTGCATCTTTCATCAAGAAATTGTAATCTAATTTACATTTGTGAGTACTTTTTTAATTCATATTTTATTTCTCTTACTAATCTACCCTCTATTTCTCCCAATCAATTTCTTATCTTTGTCCTTGTTATTCATAAGTTCTTTGTTTATTAAAATATGCCATTAATGAAATTTAAATATTGAGTATTATTTTAAACATATATTTATATAACTCATACAAAAATTATATAAACAAAATAAATAAATATAACAAAAGAAGGCAAGTGAAATAACATCATAAATAAAAAGTAATAGTATATCAATTGATGATGCTTGTGAAGTGTTTTATATAATAATTCTCCACCTTTTAGTTAATATTTTTTCTTCAATCTATTGGAATAGATGATGGCATAAAATAAAGCTAGTTTATTCAACCCATAACTTTTTCATAAGGATTCACCTGTTGATTTTTTTTTTTATAGATATTAATGTGAAATTGCCCAATCTAGAACACAAGTGGGAGTTCTAGGCCCCATACCTCCATTATTCCATTCAAACAATTATATATCCTTTACATATCCCCTATTATGGGTAGCCAAATATATTGTGGGATTTAAACCTAGGTCTCTCCACTAAAAATACATCCACTTCACCATTGCATCAAAACCTAGGGGACAAATAATCAATTTCATTTTATTTTACTTCTACCTAAGTTGTATAATACATTTAAAGGACTTGAAAAATATACTCTTACTAATTTATTTTATGTAATAAACCATCTAAATCTATGCTTAAGATTTGGGTGTGATTTGGATTACATCCCCATGTTTTATTGAGACATTCTGCTAATCATCCAAATGGGGCATGTACTCCAAATATAACTAAATATAATAATATAATGCCAAAATAGATATCAAATAGATGGTAATTAAACTGAGTCAAAGCTTAAAACATGAAAAGAGGGTTTATGTGATAAATACTTTAATTTCTTCTAACATATGCATTGTTAAAGGTTGAAAATGGTTAAATCCTAGTGTGGAATAGACCCAAAAGAAATCTAAAAATTTGATGTAAAACAAAGAAGCCAAAAAATAACCAAAATTAAATGGGTCAATTTCAATGGTGATCATGATTCAATGAACTGATTTAAAAATTAAGGTTGAATTTTATTCAATCAATGTTGGTAAAAACTATAAACTTTTACCAATTGGACAAAATTATATGATTTTTTTTAATAATACAAAACAAATAGGAGAAGGAAAATGTTAGTGAAAAGTGAAATCAAGAATTTTAGGTACGATTTACAAAAAATAATTGAACATCCTTTTCTTATCTACTACTATATTTTGACAAAAAATTAAAAATACATCCCATTCCTCTTCCTACTCTCTACTCAACTAATGAATTTTATAGATAACCATAAAATGGTGAAAGAGTTTTACAGTCTATGTTAGTAGTAATAGATAGTGATGCATCTAATGTTAAATAATGTAGGGAGCTTTTCATTGTTGAAGGTGGATCATGGCCCTCACAAAATAAGTCACATCAAACTAGTTCTACCAAAAGGGTGGAGCAAAAAATGAATGCAAAACCAAGGTAAGTGGTGTAATTACCCTCCTATAATGAGGAAGTAAACAAGAAGAGTAGGAAACCACTCATTTTAGTTAACTTTAATCCTTTAATCAGATATGAATTAGATCGACCAGTGAAAGTTCTAGATCATGAGCAGACCTATCATCTTGTAGTGTTATTTGTCTATTTCCAACCTTTGGGATTCCATCCCAAATCTACATAACTAGATTATATATAAATGTAAATTATTAATGAAAAGTAATCTTGGTATCTACTTATGCACTAGGGATTTTTTTTATCATTATATTTGATATGTTAAATGAAAAAAATCTAGTGTTTTAGGACTCTTCATGGTCTTGGGCACTAATCATTAGGATATTTAATCCTTGGTATCCTTATTGTATCCCCCTTATATATTTTTAATACAACATACCCATTTGAATTAGACTAGCCTATCTTCTTCAGTAATTTTGACTAGAAGACTACCTCAAAGCCATTAGGAATAGTTTCGGTAAAATGGATTTAATGGATTTTAATTCTAAAATTGTTTATCATTATACTTTTTCCCACATTTATTTTCCTAAAGGTATCTAAATACCTTTTAAATTTTATAGATTTAAAGGTCCCAGAACAAGTTAGGAAATAACACCTTGATTATGAAAATTTGTTTTTTTCTATAGAAGTTGTTTTGGAACAAGTTATTTGGCCTTAGCATGTAATGATACTAAGCATAGGAATGGGTTTCCTAGTGTAATTATATGCTTCATGAGCATATTATAGTTTTAATTTATAGAGAGATTATTGATTAAGAGGAAGAATTTCTTGAAACTCCAAAATAAGCTTCAAATTCGAGTTTGACCCCTAAGGAAGATCTTGGACAAGTTGTGAATGTCATAGAATCTAAAAGGAAGGATTTGTACATGGATTTTGAATCCCATGTAAAATATATATTTAATTATATATAAATAGATACTAAACTACCTTTTCCAAGAGTAAAACATAAGGACCTCACAACAGTTATTATGTGAAAATACAAATCTCATCCTTTTAACTCATTTGAATTCATTTTAACCCTCCCTAGACTATATGGAAGAGAAAGGGAAGTGGAATAAAGTTAATAATAATAAAAAATTTAGAATAATAGACTATATTTTATAATGTTCATCTTAGGGGAGATTTGGTTTTATGGAGGACAAACATAATATTCCTTATTGTTGGCTGGAAAATTATTGTAGCAACCCATTTTTTGTGTGTTGGTTTTAATCCCTTTACCCAATAGTAGATGTATCCTGTGTGATCTTTATTTTATTATCTTTCATTAATTTATAAGATATTTTAGGACCATTCAAACCCTTATTTTAACCCTATCAAATAATAAAAAGTGACATCGGTAAAAAAAAATAACAGGAAGATAAATTACGTGTTATCTAGAGATGTAAGGCTATATGTATGGAATGGATTTCCACCCACATAATCCTATGGATATCCAATATTTTAAATTTTAATATATTCCTATCTAATATTATTTATCTATAATTGGAATATGTAATCTTGAATTTCACATGTGGTTATTCCCGGAAACAATCAGAACAAAATTATTTCATGTGATAAAAAATTATACACTAAAATAATCCAATAAAATAAATATCATCTAAATGAAATTATTTATGATGTGGAAGGACCCAAAATTTATAAATTAAAAAACCAATCAAAGATCACTATAACTTACTTCATCAATGTCATAACTAATACCAAGATTTTGGATGTAAGAAACATTTACTTTTGTTGTCCCTGATGTATCTACGTTACTAGACTCACAAGATTATATAAGCTAGATCAAAAAAACATATTTCATATGATAATCATCATGAAAATATAGTAAATTTGGATCAATGACCATTTAATTAGTTGTTTTAAAGCCAATATTTACAAACTAAGATATTGACATCTTTTAAAGGAATCCTTACAAAAGGGACACTGATTGAATGTGTGATACTAGTCAGGTACTGATATTCAAAAATTCATCAATTAATCATTAGTTGATTCTATTATTATTTAATTTATTATTCATTATCCCAGCTTTCATTATTGTAATATCATATTGCATCCACCAACTATAGCTATATGTAAGAAATGATGTGGAATGAGTAGTTGATAGAAGAACTGGCAGGATTTTATGTGTAGATAAATTCTTTGTCAGGTAGATGGTTTTTTTAAATCATTAAAATCATGTAAGACCATACCTATTACATATATATATTAGGATGGTATTTCCAAGGCTACATAACCCATTCTTCTATTTAATAATCTCTAATAGCTTGAAAAAAACCAAGGAAGCCTTTACAAGGCAAAATTAAAAACATAAGAGAACACGTAGTTTGTTTGTTTGTATCTTGACTAATATATATAACTCAACATAGCTATACATGTCAGAAAAAAATCTTAGATAATTAAAAAATATAGTATAAAAGTTGCTACCAATATAGTATTGGATGTGAAATTTTAAGAGTTTTTATCCATCCTTATTTATGTTAAGAGATGGATATCTCAAGTTTGTTTATTTATTTAAAGAGGTGAATCTCTCTTGTTTGGTTATTTTATTTTTGTAGCAAGTTATTTTTTAATCAATATTAACATTTTGATAATTCTTGTGCCTAGCATCTTATATTTCATTCTTCCCTCTTTTTTTTCTTCATCCAGTATCAGAGCTAACAATTCTATCTTCTTTTGGAATAAGCCTTAATAATCCTAAAATTACTCAATTTAATATAAAAAAGTATGAATATTGGTCAATAATAATGAAGGTTTTGTTTAATTATCAAGATGTATGAGATCATGTGGAGAATGGCTTCCCTAAACTAGTCGATGTAATAACATACAATGAATTATTTTAGGTAGAGAAGGATTTGTTCAACGATAACAAACAAAGAATGAAATGACCTCTTATACATATTTTAGTCAATGCATGAATATGTGTTCCCATGTTTTTCAATGATATCAAAATAAAAAACAACAGGAAATCCTTTAGAATGCATATCAAGGTATGCCTATTGTAAAAATTACAAAGTTACAAATGTTGAGAAGAGATTCTTAGATTACTTTTATGAAGGAAGATGAATATGTAGATTAATTTTATATTAAAGTTATTGTTATAGTTAATCAAATCATGTATCATTGTAAGACTCTTGAAGACAAGAGAATAGTATAATTCTTTTAATGGAACCTCCACACAAAGTTTGAGTTTATTGTTGGCACAATAGAAGAGACAAAAAATATTTCAAAATTTTCTATACATGAGTTTCATGAATCCCCAATTTATCATGATAATAGGATAATTCACTCTTCTATTTATTCTTTGGATTATACTTTCAAGTAAAAATCTTTTGTTAGTCATTGGTAGAAGAAGAGGGAGATCTAACTTGAGAATCAGAGGAAGAAATTAATCAAGAGATGGATTGTGTGTCTTTAAATGATTATAATTATATTCAACCTTTCAAAGGTTCCAATAATGTGTTGGATAACTTGGTTGTGTTTTAAATAGATTCTAATGTTTTTGACCCTCATGTTTCTTCTACTCATATTTTTATGTCTTTGCCTTCTCAAATTGGTTTTAATTCACTTATTGCTTCACAAGTTTGTCAACCATCATAGAGTAATACCCAACCTTCACTAATTTTTCATTTTTTCCCTCAATCACCTAATGTTTCCATCCCTAATTATGCCACCATCATTTGGGTTCCAAGTGTCTAAGTTATAATCCTTCAATAAACTACGTAAGAAGAAATTCAATTCCTTTCCTATGGATCAAAAACCCAAGTCATAAGGTTAATTCACATTAGATATTACTTAATCCTTTTTATTATGAGCTACTTGTCTACCCTTTGCATATAGTTTTGTGGATCCTAAGTTTGAATTATTTAATAGCAAATGTTATCATTCTCATCATATCAAGTCTTTCTATGCTTTAAGTTTCTAATTTGTGCATGATGATAAATTATTTATGAATCTCTTTCCTAAATCCCTATGAATTATGTTCTTGATTGGTTTACATTTTTACATCTATATACATACACTCTTTCAACTCTTTAGATGATAATTAATAATCTCAATTTTTAATTAATATTATCATGAAGATCATGTTTTCACAAATTATCCAACTTAAAAAAGGACCTAATGAGAATGTTAGAGAGTGTGTGATTAGATTCAAAACTATGCATTAAAAAGATGACTCACCAATTACATAATAGTGAATAGAAAAATACATTTTCTTAGATATATCTCTAACCCATTAAATACAAGTTAGTCTTCAACTCTTACCAATATTTCAATGACTTTCGTCAAGCAATTTAAAACTACAAAATAAATCTTTTAAGGGACAACATGCTTAAATATTGAGCTAACACCTCTACCTATAGTAGAACTAAATATCAATGTAAATAAAAATTTAAATATAAGTCCAATAATAATATTTTTATATCTAAGAATTGGGCCTAGAATGTATTCAATGTAGTAAATCAAACATTAGATGAGAGACAATTTACATGGTTAAATAAGCCTTCAAAATGTGCTTGAGTGAAATATTATATCTTTACCTTAGTGAGATTTTGACTCATTGAGGCCCTACCATAAAAACCATGATGTTAATGCATATTATAATTAACATATGCTCCCTAGTCATTCTATGAATATATGCATAACTTTGAAGCACAATATCTAAGACTTTATTGAAATTAATCAAATCAAAATAGATCATAATGGTACCTTGAATGAATAAATATCTCAACTGAATCAACTTCAAAAAATATTTACCAAACTCCTTCCAAATCAAGTTACTCGATCTAAAAACCATTATAATGTTCATATGATAGTTCAATAACAAACTCCATAGGTTTAGAATTAGGATCAACTTAAGAGATTAATTGGTGTTGTCAATAACATGGATAAGGAGCCTTCATCAATTATATTTTATGATGAAAAAATTCCAAAAAAATATTCCAACACTACACCACTCTTTATTCTAGGTTTCATAGATACACATTAAAGGTTAACAAATGGGATTATGATTGATAATAGATTCAATATAAATGTATACATAATGAAATTCAATACAATCTTAGACTTACACATAAGGATATAGTGGGTAAAAAAACAATTATTAGAGGATATTATGGCACAAATATGACACCACTTAGGGGTGTTACATTACCGATCACTATATGTCATAATACTATCATAATTTGATTTCATGTATTGTCATATAGTGGGACACATGAAATATTACTCAGAAATCCTTGGCTTAATCCAAAGAAAGTAATTACTTTAACACTAAAATAATGTTTGAATAAGTTTCTTGATAATATAATGATTACCATATAAGTAACTACCTATGAGACTAACACATATGTTCAGCATTAAGTGTTACATATAAATATTCTACAAGATTTAATTATATGACCTCAAAAAAATTCATCTAATGTTCAAGTATATACTCATCTACTTACCAAAGTAATATTATCAGAATTATTTTCTCCAATTCAATATTAATAACCTACCAATGATCCAACCACTCACCATGCCATTTGGATAAATAAAATTACACCTTTACAAGAGGATACTTAAACCATTTTTAATGATAATTCTTAAATTGAATATGATTGCAATGGCAATGATTATAATAATGATAATTACAATTATGTTAATGATTATAGTAATAATGATAATGCATTAGCCTTCTTGGTCTCATGGGTTCAAAGAAATATATATAATGATCATGAGGACATGATATATCTAATTTTACACAATATGATTCTTTGTATGGACTCATTAGTTATCCCCACCTCCTAATCTCATAAACCTGCACTTGAATAATCTATTTGTACATAGTTTCTTTTATTTGCTTGATTGATTCCATTTTATTACTTGTCTTCACTTTTGATCTCTCCCTTCTTTCATGTATGGATTTTAAAATTATTATTACTCATTTTATCCTTCCATGTGTTATTTCCCCTTAGGTCTCTTGTTTCCTCTTGCTTCTTTTGATTTTAACAACTATCTTATTTGAATGTTGATGTTATGTTTTTTTAATATCTTTGGTTGTTTGTTGGATTCCTTATTTAATTTCTCTCATGATTTATGTTGTTACTTTGGCCTCTTATTTTGTTTAATTATTTATGTTCATTTTATTATATCCCTTGTCTTTAATTGTTATCTCCAATCCTAAAACATGCACAAACATATGCGTGATGATAACACAATACATATCCAACCCTTTTGTCCCTAGTATATGCATAGTTTTGAGAGAAGTTGTAGGTTAATACGAATTATTCATTTTTATAATTTTTAAAAGTGCCCTTAGATTTCATCCTAACTAATTTACTTATTTTATTTCTTCAAGTCTTCTAAAATTGGTTTAGATTTGTATTTAACTATTACATGGTTACACAATTCAACCTAATATGATCAATTTCATATTATTAGAGGTTATATACTTTTTACCCATGTGATATTGATGGAATTATTGAAATAGATGCAATATATACATGTGTGTACATATGATTATTGATTTAAAATTTCTAGAGGCATACTTATGATGCTCAACATTCATTTAGGTTATATATTTCTTGGTTTCCTTTAACATATTGAGCTTTATATTTGTTTATATATCTTTATTTATCATGTATCTTATGCACTTAGATTTTGAGTGCTTGTGTTGGTTATAGACTACTTCATGTGCTTTATATAGTGATTATCATATTATGTGCCTCCTTTGTTTGTATTTTTCCTACTATTTGTGTTTGTGCTTGTTGTTTACCTTGCCTTTATTATATTCTTTACAATGAATGATTAGTTATACAATCTATGTCACTTGTTCATGACAGTTACTATATATGATTTTGTTATAGTATGCATCATATTGATTGTATTCTTTGCTTTGATGACAAGAATGCATTGTACTATATTGCAAGAAATTACTTAATAAATCATCATATGTTAGGACACCTTAATCTCAACTCCTTTCTATTATATTAGGAGTTATTAATAAATACTCAGACACATATTTTTTATAAGTCATCCCATTAGCTAATTATAATTATCACACATGTATAGGAATAGTAATTTTCTTTAGACTATTAATTTAAATAAAGATCATGTGAAATAAAAAATGATACACATTGAATATTATCAATTGAATGTTCCTTAAAGGAGGTGGACCCCTCTGAGAGGCCCAACATAATTTCTAATGCAAGACGACCATAATATTATTATATTTATTTTAGTCTTTATCAATATTTTTTATATTTTTTTTCTATATTAATATTTTTTGCAAACAAGTTTCTAACTCTAGTATCATAGCACTTTAAAAGGTCATCTTTTACAACATATTCAATAGTTTATGACTTTATATGACTATCCACTGTATGCTTTCACATTTCCCACTTTGGATATTTTTGATAAAAGGTGCTAACAAAAGTGGAATCAATAAGTTTTTTTTTTGCCATAATCATATTTTTTCCTCTACAAATAGTTTATTTATTAGGCTAGAAACTCTATGCTAGGGGTTTTCAAACATCCATAAAAGTGATGTCATTTTTAACTAAGCATACGAGACCCTTATGTGAAATAAGGCCTGATTTGACACATAGTAATATGCCCTTAGATAACATGTGTATTTGATATGATATTCCATGTACCCTTCAGTACATAGGAAGACCCAATCTTCAGCGATTCATATTTTATGATGCAGTAGTGAGTTGTGAGCCCTAAAAAGTTAATCGTGGTGTAGCTCTAAGATAAGATAGTGTAGTATGGTTCATTTAAATGTAATATAATTAAATCTCTCAAATATTTATCTTATAATATTTTTGAACTCAATAATTATAATTGATATCTACTAGACTAGATGCACTTTTTTTAACCCCCATTAGCATAACCCTAAAATTCTTGGAGTTTGAGGATATTGCAACTAGTTTAATATTTTAAGTGGAAATTAAGTAAAATAATAGGTTCAAACAAGATAACCCTATATAAAAAATCAAAACATAATATAGAGATGTCAAAATGTTTCAGAATGATTCTCTAAAAATGATGCAAGGTAAAAATTTTTGAGTGAAATTCAACACATAAGGTATCCAATCAAAATAAATATTCAATAAATAATAAATAATAAGAATACACACACACATACACATATATATTTGCACATGCATGCATGTACATGTTTATATATGTACATATACATGGGTAAGTGCACAATGTTTGGGGTCAAAAAAGGGCCTACTCGTGGACATGATTTTCTTGAAATTTTAGAAATTTGAGCTTGTGTAAGTAATTTGAGATGGCTACACTCAAAAATCAAAGACGGTATAAGAACATGAATTGTGTAATTTTGAGTCTTGTTTTAAATTTTTTTTTTGAAAAATGGCTGAGTATAACTAGTCAAACATCTAAAATTTGAAGAGAAATTCTTTGGTTTAAAAATAAAATAGAGCAGATAGAAAACCGTGTGGCCCAACATTTTTTGAGGATTGTGTAATATTATTTAAAACCATTTGGTGTATATTTATATAATATATTTAAGATTTTGACCTATAGTTTTTAATATATATTTAATGAATTTTTTTAAATTAATTTTAAATGTAAATAGACCCTAAAATATGACAAAAAATAGTTAGTTGGTCACGTATACCCCTTAACTACCTCAACAAAATTTGAAAAATATTTATAATTTTTTGAATGTGTGTAGAATTAGGCCTAGTTTATGACCATATAACTTTTTTTTCACTTCGATAAATAAAAAATAAATAACACAAACATTAATAGGCATGTATATTTATAATAATTAGTGGTGTAAAAAGGTATAATTAGAATAATCATAGGTTTAGCCCTTAAAATAGCTAAAAAATATAAAAATCATATATTTGGAAAGAAGATAGAGGGATCATTGTCATGGTAATAATTTTTTGAATTTTATTGTTTAAATCCATATTTTATTTAGTGATGAAATTTGAATTTTTTTGTTTTCTATCAAAACTCTCAAACTCAGTTGTAGATTGACAAGTCCAAGACTTTCACTTGGGAATCCAAGCCATTTTGGAGCCAAAAGTCTTTGTATTTTTAATTTAAATTTCAATAACATGTACATGTTATAATGCACATGTGTTATTTTTATATAACACAAAAAAAGACAATTTTGATGTATTGGTACACTTTTTTTCTTATATCTATGTTCTTGAGCTCCCTAATAGTGGTGTATCATAATAATTTTAGTTGTAAAGTGAACTATATCATGATAAGGGAAATGTCCCTAAATTTGGATAGAAAATTAAGGTGTTGTGGTATCACATTATACTTAAAAAAAACTAACCATTTTAATATGTTGACTTAACTACTTATAATTAATGTTTTAATGTCTAACTCATTATAGATGTTATGATATAACCAATTTCATCACAAGGGGTAATAAAATGAATTTTTAAAACCTATGGCCAAAAGTTAACTTTTGGGGTACCGATATGTCTATTCATTAGAATACCAATACTTGACTCTCACTTGTGAAGATGTGATTAGTTCATTTATAGTTTATAGAGTAAATATTGAACAAGTATAAAAGATTCTATATATGCTCAACTTATGCTGCACTTTAAAATTTATACACACAAATACATGTTCCATCAACGTAGCACACCTTAACAAAAATCTTATTTAGGTATTGGTAGGTGGAGGTCACTATTAGTACCTTTTTACTTATATACAATACCACAAAAAAGTTACAATAATTTTTTAGTAGGCATTATGGCTTCATTTTATTGGTTATGTGAAGATATGATGAAAATGTCTAGACATGATAATGTAATGAGAATATTTAATGTGTATCCTAAGCCAAGCATGAAACTTCAACACTTATTTTAATACTAATGATTCAACCCCAATGTCATAAAAAATATAAACAAAATAGTCAAATATGGTTAAATATTAACGAAATTAGGGCTAGTTTGATCCCCCTTCAATCTAATTGCATGATTATAAAATATGATTTAGGGGTTGATCACCTCAAATTTCATAAAATATTAAAGTAAAGAAACATTAAATACATGTTTTAAATGTATAGGATGTGGTTTTCAACTCAATAAACTTGAATGGACCATCACATCATGAATGCAAAAGTCAATTCATGTAATTATGGATGAAATTAGGGTCAAAATGAGCCACATGAATTTATTTTATATTGTATACCTGATGTTATTTGGAGTGAAATTAACCCTATAATATGATAATATATAATTAATTAAAGAGTTGATTCATTAAATAGAGGAGGAATTTTAGGTAAATTTGAACACATTCAAGCTAACTTCAACAATATATGATATGATTTGGGGATAAATTAATTTTGATTTTGACATTAATTGAATCTAATTAGTTAATTAGTGCAATTAGGGACATGATTAGGGTAAAATTAGTCCCTTAAAGCATATTTATAGCCCAATATATTGTATTATATATGAAACATATGGCTTAATTGACACTATTTATATCATAAATACAAACATGGAGGGAATTGTGTATAGTTTGAACCTATTGAACCTAAATGTATGTATATGATGTGATGAATGGGGCCAAGTTAGCTCACATTTCATGACATGAAGACCATAAACCTTAATTTAATTACAAATATAGTTACACTAAACCCTAATTTACTCATATGTATGCAAACCTGTTATACTAAACCCTAAAACCTAAACCCTAATTTTGTGATAAATAAAATTCTTAAGGTAATTGGGATGAATGTAAACCTTTTAATCTAATTTTTCAAGATTAGGATGTTATTTTGGATAAATTAGATCATATTTCCTTATATATTGAACCACTTAGTCAATTTTTGAACTTGTAAAACCTAAACCCTAATTTTATCACATATGAAAACATGAAATAAATTGAGGTCATTCTAAACTAGTTGAACATGTATGTAGAATATAAAATGTGATTTAGAACGATATTAACCCTAATTTCATCATATATAATAAAACAAAGATTTGATTCATTCAATCAAGAAGGCATTTGAGGCCAATTTGAAGCCCTTCAATCTAACCTAGAAAGAGGGATATGATTTGGGACAATATTATGTTTTATTATGTCATGAATTGATCTAATTAGTTAATTAGTGCAATTAGGGGCATGATTTGGGAAAAATTAAGCCCTTGAGCTAAATTTATGGCCTAATTGATTATATAATCTATGTAGTGCATAGCTTATTTGACCTTAATTTCATTAAAAATTAAAACACGGAGGCAATTATAGCTAATTTCAACATATTAAACTTAAATGTGAGTCTATGATGTGATTAAAGAGGTTAAATTAACCCAAGCTTCATGATATGGGTTGGCCTTAAAACCATATTTTATCACAAATTGAATGTTATTTGCACTACTTCAATGTAATTTAGACTAATTTAAAATATATTTTGTATGAATCAAATCTAATTTGGATAGATTTGGACTAACTATATATATTTTAGAGTAATTGACATCACCCATGGGGAAAATTGAACCTAATTTAGAGTAATTGAATCTAATTTGGAACTAATTTAACCTCATGTGGACATGAGTCAAATAAAGTGGCTAATTGAAGGGTAAAATGCATTGTATGATAATATTTTTACATAATTATATGGGATGAATCTATGAAATAAATAATGCATACACATTATTTAATCTATAAAAAAACATAGTTTTCAAAGATTATTCTTAACCCAAATCAAGAATTATATCCCTATACATATGATATATGTACTTATAGTGTATTCTCTATGTACTGTTTAATTAATTTTTTTACCCCACCTTTAAAAAGCTATAAATTATACAATGGGTGACAGATCACGATCAAGAAAGAGGAAAATTTTGAAAAAGAAAAATCTAGAGAAATTACAAGAGTTGAGAGAAAAACACAAGGTAGGAATACAAGTATTTCATTCCAAACAAAGTACAGACACTAATTATGATGATCTAAATGTTGTAGATATTGATTTGATTAACAATTATGAATCGAATAATGATGAAATTGATAATAATGAATTATATATTATTAGAAGTTCAAATTCAAATTATAAAGTTTTTGATTTTATTGTTGATGATTCTATGCATGATGATTTAGCCCCCCAAAATGAACAAAATTTAATGAAATTAAATAATTATTAAATTAAAAATGAATAAAATTTCATGGAAATAATTAATAATGAAATTAAAAATGAATAAAATTTCATGAAGGCATATAATGAATAAATAAATAGTGAATAAAATGGCATCCTACCTTTAAAAAATAAAATTATAATGATCTTTAAAAACACTCTCAACAACCTCCAAGAATTATGCGTATAAAAGACAATTATTTAATTGAAGTCAATGAAAATATTTTGAAACTAATGGATAAAAAAATTGATCGTCATTCAAGAAGACTACCTCAAGAAATTTGGGATAATTTCATTCATAAATTAGATTATGATAGTAAAAGATGTCAATTATTTGTTTCATTGATGGAAGTAAATAACATGGGACCTATAATGCACACATTAAGATTAAGAACATCTATCATGGATGATGAAAATAATAAAATTATTGAAAATCTACATGATGCATATCATATTTTACGCCTCAAGTCACATAATAAAGATTTAAATGCCACTCAACATATGAATATAAATTATGTAGTAAGTGGTCAAATAGGAAAAAATGATTGATTTCAAAAACAAGCCAAGAACCTAATATAAACATAATAACATTAATTAAAGCAATTGGAAGACATGAAAGACTTAATGAACTCAATAATAATGAGCTTTATGAACTATCTAGGAGAATTCCATGAAAGGATAAGGCTATATTTGATGCTCTCAAAGAGTTACTTAGACATTTTTCAAATATAATACAAGAGTTTATCTAAATGTAAGAGATGTACTGAAAATAATAATTGGTTCTCACAATCATGAACCACATCCAAATTTTTTTTTGGATATGACTAAAACATATTTATAATCTTATGTTATTATAAAACATCCATATATTCATATTAGTCATATATTTTTTTAGATGACCAAACCTTTTTATGTAAAAATAAATCACACACACACTACTTATTATAGGCAACATGTTGAATTTTCAATGCACTATGTTATTTTTTGCCATATTTTTTGTACTTTACATACTAACAACATTTTATAGGAGTTTAGCATAGAAGTTTTTCCAAAATAAGCCAAGGAATTTATTCCAACTTTTTTGAAATATTAGATGGATAATTCTTTTATAGGAAAGCATTTATGAATAGAAATTGTATCATTTGTGGTAAAATACCAAAATTAAAGAATTGTATCCACAAAAAGTGTATAAGAATAATTGGATAATAATTAGTTAGTTTGAGTAAATACAGTCTTATTAATTAAAATATGGAAAAGAATCGAAAAGGTGAGATATTGTTACAAAATAGATACCTTATTTGAAATATATGGTCAAATTCAGGGAAAAAATTGTTTATGAGTACGTAAGGCACACATATAGGGATATATGGGTATATGAACATCTCAAGATAAACAATGACACATTCCCACTTGATTGGATTATTTTAGTATTTGATTTTGCTTAATATTACACATTCAAACCACAAATGGAAGTTCAATCACAATATTAAATCTCATCACAAGTTTACATATGCATGCAGTACCTCATAGTAAAAATTAGGATAAAAAATATTAATGTGGTGTCATTTCTATATTAGTGATGACAAATCACATAGTAAAAAGTATGTGGAAGGTTTATTTGAAAATTTGTATGGATAGTTGACTCAGAGGAACATTACATTCAATCAACATTACTTTTGGTCCAACAATTGCACATCATAATTCAAGATTACAGGAATGATTTTTTAGCTGATTAGGATGCACATTACCATTAGTGTAGAATATAATTGATGTTTCATTAAGGGTATCCATGGAAAAGGGGAGCATGATGGTATTCGAACATTTGTAAAAAAATCTATTGTAAGGGAGGAGTTTAAATTTGAAGAAAATGCTAATTTGACAAATACAAAAATTGTGGTTAAATGGTGTAATGAGAACATGTGCCACGGTCATTATACTATTAATAGTCTTAAAGCTAAGAGAAGATTACTAAAAGAACTTGGTATTTATGTACTCCTAAATAGTAGTAAAAATGTGTTTTCAAGTGGACTTGGAAATCATGGTAATTGGAGAAAATTTTATTTGCCTACATAGATGTGTTTAGACTCATGGATTTACACTTGGGGGTCTAAAATTCAAAAATGGCAATTGGAGCTCAAGAAGTTGTCTTTTCACTCCCCTAAAGTTACATTTTATGACTTGTTACTACAACTTGTGCCACATATTGACGTAGAATTTTATACCTACTTGATACAAGGTGAAATTATCAATTGTTCACATGTATATAAGATAGGGTAAAAAAATATATTTTTCTTATGTTCAAAAGGGAGTTCTTGAGCTCAAAATGGGTGGTGAGTTTATGGTATAAGAGTGATGGAAAACCAAGAAACTAGTCCTAGATATTATCCTTCATACCAGATGTGTTGTAGCACCATATTTAAGACAATAAGCATTGTAAATGAATTTATCCAACTAAAACATCAAGTTTGATAACATTTATTGTCAATTTTTTCATGCTCCTGAACAATAGTGAAAATGCATTTCTAATAGGGATTGAATGTCATGGTAATTAGATAACATGTAGTTTACCTGTATATATGTTATCAAATTGATTTATTTTCACCTTGGGATCCCATATGTAGAAACATCAGTGGGAGCTAAGAATTTGTCTCTTCACTACTAGAAAGTTGCATTTTAGGACCTATTACTGCAATTTATGCCATGGATTGCTCTTGAAGTTTATATTTAATTAATATATGGTGAGTTTAAATGTAATTAACATGAAAATTAAGCATATTTTTTTACATATGAATTAAAGTTTCCATTGTATGCATGCCTAAAGTTAGGTTAAAAATTTGTATTTTCTTACACAACGAAGGCCATTCTTGCGACCAAAATGGGTGGTGAGTTTGTCAATTGAGAATTATGTGAGGATAAAAAGATATTAATAAAACTAATATTCCCATATTAACATGTTTTTAGTGTCAATTTATAGCCAATAATCATCAAAAATAGAGTTATCTAACTACAGTTTCAACTTTGACAACACTTGTTATTGTGTTTGCACTGCTAAAGAGTAGTGAAAATGTACTTCCATGTGGACTTAGACATAATTATAATTGGAATGTATTTAATTTTACTATATGTATTTTTTTTAAGTAATGTATTTTCACCTGGGGGTCTTGGAGGTACAAATTCCAGTTGGAGCTCAAAAAGTTCTCTTCACTCCCAAAATGTTGCATTTTAGGACCCATTATTGCAACTTACACCATGGATTTATCTCAAATCTTATGATAATTTTTTATAGGGATAAATTATATGGATTTAACATTGACATTAAGGATCTTAATTTTCACCCATATGACTTACATTTTTCATTTTATGCATGTCTAAAGTTAAGCTAAAAATCTACACTTTTCTTATGTTGGGAAGGGCATTGTTAATCCTAGAATGGGTCTTAGGTTCATATAAAAATAATGATGGGAGGTAAATAACATGTTAAATATGATATATACCAATTCATATGTGTTAATAGTGCTATTTTTTGGCCAAGAATAACTAAAAACTTAGTTTACCCATTCAGATGTGTTGGTAGTGTTAGTTTCCAACCAAGAAAAACCGTAAAATTAGTCCTATATATCTTAACATTTAGATATTATTAACACTTAAAAACAATTTTATCATGTTCATAAAACCAAAAAATAAATACCCACAAAATATCAATCAATTTTAAATAGAATTTTTAGATTTATGATGAATTTTCTCCTAGAAACCTAGGGAAACCAACACACTAGTTGAAGCTAACAATTTTAGTTTAAATTACTTAAACACAATTTTAGTATAAAATAATTATTCATGTATGTCCTTCGAAGCCATATACACCTTATAAAAAAATAATTTATCTTCTTACAAACTCAAATGATGAAAAACTAATAATTTATTCACTTAATTGTCACATAGACTTGCAATTATAGACTTGAAAAGATGAAAGTTGAGAATAAATTGTAATATAAAGGCCTTTAAGGGATAAGTTAACTTGTATTAGATATAAAATTTACTTTTACTCTACCACTTGATTATTTTTCTTCATAATTATATATCTACATAATAATTATCTTCTTATCAGATTATTCAAATAAAATCATGTTTTATTAGACATGAGAGTTTAAAAAATAATATAATTTCGTTGATAAAATTATTAGAGAGGTTAAAAATCTATTGATGAATATAGTTTGTTTGTGAATTTTTCACTATAATTTTAAGAACTATAAACATTTTTACCTCATTTGATATCCAATACATCAATTTATAGGATATGAGTAAAACATAAAAGACATAATTATGAGTTATTTCTAAAACAGTGATAGAGCAAGAAGGTTTAAGTTGTATATGAAGAAATAAAACATTCTAAAGTGGAGATAGATCTTGAATAATGTGATTTAATGTCAAGATTAATAGAGAGGATTAGGCGATATTGAATAATGTTTCAAGCCATAGGTCTAATATCAAAGACCTAATACAATTGTACTCTAATACTAAAATGACAACATGTGAAATGACTGAAATAAGTATTCCAATACTTGAATTTGGTTATCAATTCATAAATTTAGAATTCACTCCAATGAAGAGTTCTGGGCTAGAAAACTAGATATTTAAATATCTTGAATAAATAGGTATAATTACTTTGAAACTACATAATGTAATATTATCATGGATCATAAACATAGTGTTATGTTTAGCACCACATATATATTGACATACTCTAACATGAATTCAAATTATGATAAGGTTCCATTATCAAATCCATATCAATGGTAAAACATTACATTTCATTTTTCATAATGGAATCCAAAAAAACCTCATTTTTCGTTAAATAATTTAATATTTAACTTGCCACTAATACCTCATATAATACCATATTCCATTATATGGTATACTGTAGGAACTATGTAGTTTTTTTATAATAATAATAATAATAATAATAATAATAATAATAATAATAATAATAATAATAATAATAATAATAATAATAATAAAGGCATACAAAATAAGAACATAATAGAATATTAGGTGAATGCCATGTAGGCATACAATGTTAATAATACATGCATTTACATAGAGGCATACAAAAAATTAAATCATATAACAGTATAGCATCTAATGTTGGGTGAATGTCATATATGCATACACTACCAAAAATGCATTCATTGCCATATATGCATATAAAAAATTACATCAATCTAAGGCATCCTAGTCATAAAATAACCTCCCTCTCTTTGATTTACTCAAATAAGATTTTCCATGGGATGCCGTGATTGTAGATAGATATAGCTCAAATGCCTTGGATTACTCTAATGTCTTACTATAGGTCCTTCACTAATAGTTCACTTGTAGTTGAACTTGTTTAAATAGAAATATTATTAGCAAATTAACATTCAATACATGATAAATTAATTTTAAAGTAGATTAGGATTATTTAATCCTCATTCGATTTCAAGGCACACACATGCTCTTATTTAAATAGACTACTTCACTAAATGGGTAGAGGTCATTCCTATTATATATATATATATATGACTTCAGAGGTTATTTTTATTTTCATCAAAGAGAATATTTTTTCAAGATATGGTGTTTCACAAAATATCATGATAGATAATGATTTAGATTTATGTTGATTAGAGATGATTGGATTCTATCATGGACATGGAGTCTTATTATCCCACTTTTTATATTATTATCCATAGGGAAATGGACAAGCAAAATAAAGAAACAATAACATGGTTACCATCATTTATAAGTTGGTTGAGAATCAAAGAAAGTAGCACAAGAATTGTATGATGACATTATGGGAAAACAATATAACACTAAAAAAATCCATGGGCATGTCCCCATTCCAGTTCCTCTATGGAATAAATATGGTAATTATAGTAATGCTTGAATTTCCCACATTATAATTTGCCAGGGTTGTACGAAACTAGAAATTTCAAAGCCTCATGGATAGAAGAATTTTATATCTAAGTATGCTTGAAGAAGACAAATTTTGGGTTGTTGATAGAATTTCTAAACTTAAGGATCAAATCAACGTATTTTTTTATAATAGAAAAAAAAGAGATTTTCAAGTAGGATATCTCATCCTCTTTTGGGATAAATGTAGATAACCATGGGGATGGCAAAAAAATTCTCAACTTCTTATGGATGGACCCCTTTAAAATTAGGCACTTATGTAGAGATATCACTTTACACCTATCTTATAATGATGTTACTCATCTACAATTAGCCTACAATGTGTAATACCTCAAACATTTAAAAATAAAGTAGTCCCTTGCATGCAAATATGTATATAATTTTTTCAATCATGTTTTCTATCTATTATCATTTTTGGTTTGAGTTTTGTTTTGTTTTATTTCATGTTTTTTCCTTGTTAGTTTGGTATTTATCCTTATAATTTCTTATTTTATTTGTAAATATTTTTTTTTCAAAAGTCAGTTGAATCCATAGCCCAATGAAAATACACTTTTCTATGAAAGTAGACTCTAGAGTTCTTGTCTCATCCCTTAGAGTTTAATATACCCATTCAGATCCAGTTGTTGTACTAGTTTGTGAAGATTCAAAAATTAAAAAAAATTATCTATGGGTCATAATTGGTCAAATAAAGTCAAAATAAATCTGAACTTGATAAAAAAAATTGGGAAATTAGTTTTTTATATCTTTAAACCTTTTTAAGCTAGTGAGTTGGTTTGTACCCCTCATAAATTGAGTGGTGCCTTACACCCCATGAAACCTAAACATGTTCAACACCTTGTAGAATCTAAAACATGTCTTTCACCCTACAGATCTTGGAGCATGCTTTACACTCATTTACTTTCTATTATTATTCTAGTTTTCCCCTTCACATATGTATATCTTTTGTATTCAATTTAAAACCTCCTCTTCTATTTAATTTTTTTCTCATTTTCTGCTAGTTTATGCCTACAATATTCACATACATGATAATTGATATATAATATCTTTATTTTTTGTTACTTCTAATAATGAAGTTTAGGCTTTGAAATATTGATCTATCACAAAGTTTCTTAAAATCAGTATGTTTTTTCAAAACACTTTTCAAATTTGGGTTCTTTCAAAATCATATGATAGTATTTAAATTTCCTTGTATTGGTTGAATAACTTGATACATTAAATTTTAGGTTTTGTCTACATTTTCATCAGCTTCAATTTTTTATGGAACCCTTATTCAACACTACCATAAATTATAATCTTGAAATACACTTCATTGGGGTTCACACCATGATTTATAATCCATATAACCTAATCTATGTTCAACAAATCTTTGATCTTGACCAATGTTTACTAAACACCATTTGAAACCTGAGACATACACTATACCCCTTAGAGGTGATCAACATGCTAGTTGACATTATAAACTCCACCTCTTGTTTAAGCACACTCTATTTTCTATGTCATTATAGGATAAATTTATGTTATAGTTTTATTATGACAAGTAGTTAGTATGCATTAGATGTCAACATTTAGGACCTCAATCAAAATAACCACTAATAAAAAACATTGAAATAATACTACTTTGAAAAATGGTTCTAAAAGTGAATAAGGTTCATATATGAAGTATCAATTTCAAAGAGTGATTCCTCCATCACATTTTGAATCTAATTTTGAAAACATATCTAATACTAAGTCAAATCATATCGATATAGATTAATTTTTTAAAATAATTAGTTGGGTCCTCAAGACATACTATGGTCAAAGAATTCATGATGTGGGACTAACTCACACACCTGTGTTCCCAACATCAATATAATTTCCAACATTATTTCTAACCATGGCCAATAATTATTTCCTTTAGAGAAGAGAATTCAGGAACTCAAAGGAGAATATGTTATATGCTTGACACTAGAACATATTGACAATTTACTTCAATTATTAGATATATAATACTTTGTTGACCTAACTCCACCTTCTATTAAAAAATTCTATGAAGATAAAACTCTTTCATGTTGTAAATGGGTCAATAATTAATGGTTGTTAAAATCAAAGTATTTACCAACAAGACTTCCCACATGAATATCTAGGTTTAAATTCATAGATGAACTCAATTATATGATTACAATCTTAGATAGATTAGTCAAAACTCCAATTATATTGAAGTTTTAGATGTATATGTGCATATATATCTAGATCATTATAAAAATGAACAATAATTAAATTAGGGATAGTTCAATAGTGATTTTATCACCATAAATTAATAGAAGTCAACACAAATTATAAGTTCTTCATGATTTCCTACCCTATTTATGTTATTTCTAGGAAGATATTTTATGATGGACTGAATATGGTAGGAAATATCAAGATTTTAAATATATATGAGTTATCATAAACTCATTTGAAATAAAGTGTTCATCATTTTCATAAAGTGAATGATGCATTCCTACAATATGTGAATTAGATGTTCAAGCAAGACCACTACAATATGAAGATATTCATGGAATATTCTATTAAAATTTCCATATGGGGATGATGGTTTATACTCTTTACAAAATTTACATATTTACAAGATTGTGGATGATAAATTAATCCATACATGCTTTGAAAATATGTTGATGATAAGTGGGATTTGATGTAACTGGTTAGACAAATATCTAAGACATTTAAGTTTTTGGTAAGCAAACATAAAACTGGTGTGAAATTTACTACTACTATAGGAATGTAAACATATCCATCCATGGTAAAGGTGAAATTTTTTCAAAAAGATATGACACATGTCCCTAGTCAATTATTTCAAAGATGACCTTATTTTAAATTTAGAGGTATAATTGAGAATATTGGTGGTTCCACATATCAACATGTGTCTCATTTTGAGGACTACTAGATAGATTTCCATGATGAGAAGGAAGTAAGGATTAAATATTATTCATGATACTATTTGAAATAGGTCATTATATTTTTTATTACAAATGTTTGCAATAAATATGCAGATGATTGTGGTATATTAGATTCAATGTACAAAAAGGAATAAAATGAATTAAAACCGCTTACAAAAGTTTATTGAAATAGGAAGAAGTCCAATTATCTCATAATTAAAACATAAATTGTACTTGAGAGGAAAATTAAGTAGTTGAAAATTAAAAGAGAAACATTGATAAGGAAAGATTTTCATCACCACATAAAGATGTTGAACTTGGTAGTGTCCATAAAAGACATCAATTAGAAGCTAAAACATCACACACACACACACACACACACACACACACACACACACACACACACACACACACACACACACACACACACACACACACACACACACACACACACACACATACACACACACACACACACACATATATATATATATATATATATATATATGATATAAGCAAAGACAATAAATAAATGGAAGAGGAAACATAAACCAAGACTATTACAAATATTTCTCTAATTCATATACCTCACAAACTAAACATAAAGATTTTTTGGAGAAAAAATTTCTTATTCTCCTAGATTTTATTTTTTAGAAGATGTTCTCTTTATTAATTTTATTCAATCACAACCATTAGTTACAAATACAACTCAACAATTCCTTACATCTGATACTCTATTGTAGCCTTCATCCTTTGTTCATATTTAACCTAAAACTTTTTTGCCTCCACCTCATCCATAAGATAATAAACATTATTTTTACAATTTCACCCAAAAATACAAAAGATACTTCAAAAAAAGAATGAGGTGACATTACACTAGAAGAGATTCAATCCTTGAGACCCCCTATCTCTTCCTCAAACTCAAACTAAATCTAGTTTTAATCTTGCAGGACAACATCCTCCCTATGTATAAATTATATAATAGTTTAATTAAGTAGTAATTAAAATAAATAAAAATCTTGAACATGAAGAGATTGATTTTAGTTATTTGGAAAGTCTCCCTTCATGAAGAATGAAGACACCTAAAACTATGTCAAGAATAATCATAAATGATAAGGGAGATAGATTTGTATAAGTAGTAGTTATTAATAAAAGTAAGGTTGAATATAATGTCAGTTTCTAAAAATATCAAATCTCAAATATACATTTAGGAAAAGATATTAGATATGGAATGAAAGATAATTTTCAGTGAATAATAGATACTATTTTTCAGAAGATGGATCAAGAGAAAATGACTAGATATTAATGTAGGTATAAATTTAATCGACTAACCTTAGTGGTAAATTTTTTAATAAAGACAATTCAATAGTTTTTTTTCTTAATATTTGTTAAATTAATGATGAAAAAACTCTAAAAGTTGCTTAATAAATTGGTCAAATAAGCAAAACAACAAAATAATAGTCAGGGAAAATTCTGGAACA
This sequence comes from Torreya grandis, assembly GCA_037957365.1. NCBI lineage: Eukaryota > Viridiplantae > Streptophyta > Pinopsida > Cupressales > Taxaceae > Torreya > Torreya grandis. The sequence continues at coordinate 116,120 of JARHVA010010504.1, read as the reverse complement.
AGGAGCTAATTCAATTAATGAATATATGACTATCTACTCTAAAATCCAAGTAGTGTATGATAAGACAACTGAAGCTAAGTACAAGTATGCAAAATAAATAAAAAATAGAAACAAATTCTTCCAAAATTATAAAAATTTTGTTATATAAATCTAGATGATCTGATTCAAAGAGTTATAAAAGCAAAACAAAATTGTAAAACTCATTGAATATTATGGAGATACTAAATTTAGAACCAATATAGTTGAAGATAGTATCCAGATATTTAATAAATAAAATTTAATAGGAGGTGATACCACTATTGGGGTTTTTAACAGTAATTGGTAAACCGAATTGCACATTTATTGATGATAATGAAGTAGTAGTCCCTAAGAAAAGTATAATTGATTAATTCTCATAGAGTATTGATAAAATATTAAATCCAATGTTTTCATTGGAATATATATCCATTCTTTAGTTGGTAAAGTATCGTAATAAATTGGAAAACCTTTATTTAATTCTAAAAAGGCTTCAAAATTTTCACAACAAATGACATATCTACATTATGAAGTATAAATTTCCTTCATATAATCACATGTCCCAAATGAAAACACAATTAAATAAGTGTTAGATAATTTTGATGAATACAAAAAGAAAAATTAGCAGTCAAATAAAGAGAAGATTTAGATCATCCTCAATGAATTTGATAAATAATAGTTCTACATTAGATTTTAGTTTTTATCACAAGCTTAAATCTCTTGTGTCATTCCCATAATTTTACACTACACCTTTTTGTAATAGTTAATTATCAAATTGTATGCATTGAAATTGTAATAATTGATTTTTATAGTTTTTAGTCATGCAAATTTACCAATGTCATATTTCATAATGTGCAAATTTGTCATTGTACTTTGGAATGTTGGGAAAAAACAATGACAGACTTTTACAAGCTGTGGAAATTACTTAACATGCTTTTTTTAAGTTTTAAGTTGTGAAAATTAGCTAATTTTATTTTAAAATCTCCAAAAAATGTAAAAAAATATGGTTACATAATGTAGCCACCCATTATAAACTACAAATACAATTTCAGGGCTCATTGTAGGGGATTTAGATAGTTAGACTTATCCTGATACTATTAAAAGTAGATATTATTCTAGAAGTTCAAAAAGGATTAATATAAAAATGATTTTTTTGTAAAATTTATGTTCATAATTTATGAGTAGATAATGTGTGTGTATATATAATCAACATGTATTCAAATTTTCTATTTTGAAACATCAATAAAATTATAGTTAATTAGTCAAGGCAAATAAATTTCATTGTAGTGTTTCTTCATTGAACCTACACTTGTTATCTATGTAATAGTGAAATATCAATGGAGTAAAAATAATATTTAATATCATTTTTGTAAATAAATACAAATTAATTACCGTGTTCTTATTTTAAGTAATAGAGGGTTGTTTTGGTGTGTGTTATGTATTCATATGAATGTATAATGTCTTTCATATCCATTGAATGAAATATATTTCCTTTTATTAAAATCACATTTTATTTTGGAAACTTTATTATTATTTCAAGTTTAACAAGTTAAGTTTTCCAACTTGTTATCTTTATATACATCACCTTTTCCACATCTTTGTATTAGTTATCCTTTTTACTACCTTTTTGTGCTTTTAATTTAAAAGTGCAAACCACATGAACAACACTATTTTTGTTGTATATAATTTATTTTTTATCATTCATTTTAGTTTTAAAAAAATGAATCTCCATATTCTAATAAGAGAGGGACTTTATCCCATAATTGTTGACTGAAAATCTTGCATTTATGATGTCAATTTTTTTCATGCAACAGAATTGCATTAAAAATTTATATAATTTCTTCTTTTTTTCAAAAGCTTTTGTTATTATTTTATCCCCCTATTTATTTGGCGTATCTTGTCTAAGTGTTATTAAAATTTAATTCAAACATGAATGTCTATATACTAGATTTAAAAATCCATGGACTCATGGCTCCATGGAGATTACATGGGATGAATTCAACACTATATGACTCTATGATTCTAGCACTTCAAGACCATTTATTTGATGCCACATTTAATATTTACATTCTCATAGAGGTATCAAGTTATCATTTTGATATTATTATTTGATCAATATTATTTAAAAGGACATACATTATTTTATTTCATGTCCATAAGATTATTTATATTATAAATGGTATATTTTTTTTAAAAAAAAAAAAAAACATGCAACCATATACTAAATATCTAAATAAGGCATCTCTTCAAAGTCACATACACTCTATAAATTATGTTATCCTGACATGACAAGATATTAACACATGGAAAATAGAGATGTCATATTCCATAATTAAGACACAAAGATATTAAATTCACAATGTGAATAATAAATGGATAATTAATGAAATTCATTGATTTCTAATATTTCATGGATTTTTGAATGTATTGATGTAACACAGATTTTTTTTTAAATACCTAAAGAGACATCAATGGCCATGTGAAGTTAAATAAAATGCAATTCATGCCAAGTAATGCCCACTACTAGAAATTTTTCACATGGCTAAACCATTTGAATTTTTAAGAACACCAAAAAAGGATTTTATGAAATATTATAAATAGGAAAAACTCATATTTTCACATAATCAAGATGTCGCTTCTAATTTTATTGAAAAAAATGACTTGGCTGAAGTATTAAAATATTAAGTAAAAGATTGTAAATGATGAGCAAATAAAGGTGAATCTTATGAATACACTACTAAACATTCAGATGTGGGGTAAGAGTAGGGATGATCTTAATTAATTGATTATTTTGGGCCATGGATACCATATTTATGAATGAATTAAGAGTTTACCTCTTTTCCATGATCATTAATGACAAAAGAAACATGAGCTATGACTAAAATTTGAAGAAATGAATTCAAAAAGTCAAGCAAGGTCAATGTTTTTACCTGATCTCATGTTTTGTAGATCATGTGACAAAATTTCAAATAGTCAAATGAGTCATTTGTGTGTGATGATCTTGTGCCATTGACATCACAGTATTCATTAAATATAGTTTTTCACCTTATTAATTTTCATGTATTCATCATGTAATTAGATATGTATTCATACACAATGAGTTTTGTCAGTTTTAAATATTTACCTTTATTCTAAGCAATCAAAATAGGACATGTGATAACATATGATTGAATTGTAATAATAGAAACATATTTCAACCTATAGGTTAATATTCTCAAAGTGTGGACATATTGAACATTTAAATTCTATATTTTATTATTTTTACTTTGTAGCTTTATCTTAAATCAAAAAATAAACTATAACTAACCATTACTATTAAATTTAATAAAATTGGTAATCAATGTCATGAGAGGCCAACATTTATTATTCATAGAACAACCATGATCTACAAAGTTTCATTTTATGAACTTAGTGATCATGTGTAACTATGTAAACCCATTGAGGTTTGGAGTTGAATTTACTCTTTTTTGTGTATATTCCTTCACACAAAATATAAACAAGTCACAATTTTTTTAGTTATGTGATGTTTAAACATACAATATGCTGAAATATAGAAAACATAAAACAAAACATGTGGACATAAATCTTGAAGTCACACATTTAAGTAGTCACATAGAAATATAATGGTCCAAATAAAATCCTTGGGTACATTAAGCTATGAATTATATATGATATTTCCATACATCTATTCACTTCATAAGATAAAAATACCAACTAGTGATCATAACTTTAAAAAAAAAACCAACACAACTACAATCACTAGATAAATATATTGTAAAATAAGACATGTCGATTACACATAGGTGCTTGAGGTCATTACATTAAAAAATGTAACTGATAAACAAAGTGATCATATCGACATGGAAATATAATAAATTATAATTTTGAATCTAGATATGGTTTGATAACTTTCATAAAAAATATGTCATAAAAGAATGAACTATGAGCTTAGGGTCTTTTAGTATGTAACTGGGTATTGTTATTAAGTTTCATTATAACTAAGTGTCGAATACACCTTGGGAGAAATAAACAATGAAGAGATCAAAATTTGGAATGATTGGGCATGGATTTTTTTTTATTTCCTTAATTTCACGCTAAAAATAACTAAGGGATGATATAAGGGCTAATATTTTATTTTAAATTAGATTCAAATTAAATTTTAGAATGATGTAGTTTTTATGGTAAATAATGATCTCCTATAAGTTGAATTTGTTACTTGAACATCTAGGCACCATAAAGATTCATATTGCATCGTTTGTGACTTTATTTAGAGTAACTCAAATATAATTTAATGATAATTTGTAAGGTAATATAAAACACATTCACAAATACTTAAACCAATAAAGGTAAAAAAAACTTAAATCTCAACTCCTTTAGTGTTACTAACTCCACTAATATAAAACACATACACATCCTTAAACCACTAAAGAGATTGGAAGAAAACCTATGTTGGGAGCCTAATAAAGATAATTCACAATGTATAATTAATGTATGTTTCATTTTGTATGTCTAAGAGGAGGTAAATTTGCCTTTTAAATTGACTTAAAATAGAAAATTTAGAGTACATTAAAAATATTAGATTGGTCTTAGACATTCACATTGAGTACCTAGTAGTTATAAATATGATGTGCCATGAATGTGGTTGGAAGTTTTACACTATAAATTGTTATAAGTTATACAATAAGGTGTGGATTGTGAAAATAATTTTTGTTTTAGACTATTTAAATATTTAGTAACTTTACCTCATGTACTATCACAAGTATTTTTACATGACTATTGGCTTCTCTCTTGTACAATTTTGTTTTATATTAAAATATAAACATGAAATTGATATTTGTGGGTTCATTAAAATTTTCATTGGTGCTTCTTCGAATTTACATATTTAATTAAATAAAAGATAATCTCAATTTCTCTAAAACTTCCATGCTCAAAATGAATAAGAATATGAGTATCCATTAAGATTTTATATTGTTCACCTAACACAAATATAACATGCAAAAGTAAACATCTTGTTAAAATATTTGTTCCATGGATGGGAATGAAATGTACATGTATTCAAAACATATATTTTTATAATGCTTAGACAAGTCCAACAACAAACCTATTTTTGATATAACATCTCTATAAAATGATGATACATATTATATTTTACTTACACCATTAACTGCATTACTACCAAGCACAAAACAAAACTAACATTAAATAAATCCATTGTAATAAAACTTGTTAAATAAGTAATTACCAATAAAATCAAAATTATTCTTTTAAAAATATATAAAAGTATATTTTGTTGAATAAATTTCCTTTCATATTTTAATGTACAAATATAAACATAGTAGTTACTTGCCTAAAATATAACAACCTATTATTCCATAACTCATAATTTATATTTTAAATCCATTCATATCTATAATAAACTTCAAAAACACTATAATTAATTTTACACATAAACACAAAATATGAGTGCTTATTTTTTCAAAAGTTAAACTTTCATCAAACCAAGATGATTTATTTAATGGGGTAATGAGGTAATAAATTAGTTATTTGACCATTTATATGACTAAAATATTTTTGTGGTGTAAAATATTAACACACAAATAAATTTATGATTTCCTATGATAAATTTTAAAGATTACAATTTTATTCCATTTTTTCACCATAGATGTTTAACCTTTATTGTATATAAGGCCTTATTACACGGTCATATTTCAATATAATATTTCATGGAAAAAAATTTAAAAAAACATTGAATAATTATAATAGAGAAAAAATGAACCATAAAAATCTTAAACATTTGAAAATTACCAATCTTTCTATCCATGTGTGTTAATGCACACATCTGAATTTAAAAATCACTTCTTAAAACAAGTAATAATAATTATACTATTGACCACTTCAAAGTTTTATAACAAAATCAAACTCAATTAAAATAATAAAACTATAAATCATAGTTACAATCATAACCACAACAAAAACCTAAGAATTGGTAAAAAGGGAAAACCAAAATTACCAATTACAATCATAATCAAATAAAATGCCAACATTTTCATCTATAACCATTGAGATTTGATGAGTTTTTTGAAAATCCTAAATTCATTTAAAATTAATTATGTTATTGATATGGTCCCAATCCTTCTTTTTTTTTGTATGCTACTTCTGATAAGCATCATTTTTCCATGCATTTTAAATGTTAAGCTTCTTAATAAGTTCTTGATCCTCTTCTTGTACAAAATTATTAGACTTGATTGTAAGATCAACCATTTATTATACACATTTATTTTAGATGAGATGATAAATGTTGAAATGAGAACATGATTGAGTAAAATTAATCCATGATATTTTATTCAAGGCATAGATATTAAAAGCCATTCAATATTTAGAATCACAAACCTTTATCACATGACCAAATCAAAAGATGTTTATAAACCAAACATTAAAAAAATGATTGAATTTTAAACTATTAAACTTATATATGATCCCAAAATCCATAAAATCTATTAAATTTTAATTTTGATATTGTTATTACATAAACATTATTTTGACAAACATACATTATTTTATTTCATGTGCAGAAGAACACGTGAATTGGTAGACTTATATTGACATGTGAATGGTAGAGATTCCATCATCCATAATTAAACCACAAAGATATTAAATTCATCTTACAATCAGTATAATAAATGAATTATTAATGAAATTCTTTTATTGATAATATTTCATGGATTTATAAAATTATTGATGTGACAAACCTAATTTTTTAAGTTTCAAAGAGATATCAATGGTCATTTGAAGTTAATTAAAATAAAACTCATGCCATGTAACCTCCACTAATATATATGTTTTAATGAATCCAAAACATTCCAAATTTAAAGAACACCAAAAATGTATTTTGAGCAATAATATAAATAAAAAACCCACATTTTCATATAATCAATATATCGATTCTAATTATCTTTTGAATAATGACTTGGATAAAGTATTGAAATATTAATCCAAAGATTCTACATGTTAAGTGAAAAAAGATGATGTTGACGCGTATATCAGTAAAACCTCTAGATTAGGGGTAACATTATGAATGATAATAATGAATATAAAATCTTGGGCCTCATATTCCATCCTTTTGAACAAATTATGATTTCCTCTCTTGGACAAGATTATTAATATAAAAAATAAACAGGATCTATGGGTATAATTTATAGCATTACAATTTGAAAAAAAATGAATTCAAGGGGTTAAGCAAGGGGAATGTTTTTACATATTTCATAGTTGGTATATAATTTGATTGAATTTGAAACAATCTCGAAAGTCATCCATGAGTTATGGTCTTGTGGCCTCAACATCGCATAATTAAAAGAATATAATTATTCACTCTATTATTTTCATGCATTCTTTGAATTATTAAATTTGTGTTCATATCCTATGAGATATATCACTTGAATTTATATGCCTTTATACCATGAAACTGTAATAAGACACATGTCACCATCTGATTGATTCATAATCACATAACCTTATTATAACCTCTAGGTTAATATTCCCAATGTATGGACATGTTGAACCTTTCAAATATATTTTTTAATTTTCATAGTCTAGAAAATTAACTAAAATAAAAATTAACCTATAATTAGACTTTAAAATTATAAATTAATCAAATTGATATTCAATGTCACCTAAGGCCAACCTTCAACATTCATTGAATGAACATGATTAACGAACTTGCATTCATTATCTTAATGATCATGTGTGATTATATAGACTTGTTGAGATTTGGAATGAAATGTATTATTACTTTTATTTATTCTTTCACACAAAATATAAACAAATTACAATTTTTTTTATTGATGTGATGTTTAAACAAAAAATATAAAAATATAATAAACATCAAATAACACATGTGTCATTAATATTTTGATCACATATTTATGGAGTGACCTATGAAAATAATGGTCCCAATAAAATCCATGCAGAATTAAACTATGATGTCCATTTGATATCCCCTTTAACTTATTCCTTTCATATGCCAAAATTACAAATTACAAATCATAACTTTCAAATAGATAAAATAACATAAATATGATCACCATATAAATAAAGTGTAATATAAGACATGTGTCTTACACACAATTGGATGAGGTCACAAGGTTAAAAAGTTTAATTGGTTCACAAAGTGACTATATAGACATGTTAATATAATAAATTAGGCCCACTAAATTTTATAAAAAATATATTATAATATATTGAAATAGGTACTAAGGGCCTTTGAATAAATATTTGAGATGGACACTAATTTTCAATGAAAGGGATCACAAATATCACATACAGAACTGAGTGTTTTTATAAATGTTAATTGTGACCAAGACTTAAATAAACCTTGGGAACTCATCTAATTTATTGAAAGAAAATTCTAATTTTTAAAAGGGGTATATATTTCTTTGAAATGGAATTTGGTGGGAAAGCTTGGTATTGGTCACAAAATGTTTAATTTGATACTCTAAGAGTCCAATAATGTCATCAATGTTTATTTAAAATTCCCATGAGTGGGTGATTATTATAAACATTAAGTGGTGTATTTAAGACTCTAAGAGTATAATACAACTAAATAATGAAGTGATTATACTTTTGAATGATTGGGACATGATTTTTTTGATTTCCTCAATTCCTCACTCAAAAATACCCAATGGGAGATATAAGGGCTCATATTTTACTTCAAATTAAATTCACAACAACATATATAATCATGTGGTTTATATGGTATAGAATGATCTCCATAAAGCTAAATTAGTTACCTGAGGATATGACCACCATAGATATTATTATTATTATTATTATTATTATTATTATTATTATTATTATTATTATTATTATTATTATTATTATTATTATTATTATTATTATTATTATTATTATTATTATTGCATCACTTGTGAATTCATTTATAGTAAGTGTAATATAATTCAATGCTAATTAATATAGTGATTTAAAACACATCCAAATCCTTAAACCAATAAAGGGATCATATCCTAAAATATCTAATCCTCCTGTGCTAGTTACTTAAATAATATGAAACACATCTACATCCTTAAACCACTAAACTAAGAAGATCCAACCCTATGTTGGGCCCTAAATAAATATAGTTTAATATGACAAATTGATGTATTTTCCTTTTGTATGTCTAAAAGGAGATAAATTTTCATTTTAAATTAATTTAAAATAATAAATTTGAATAACATTAAAAAAAAGGAATGGTCTTAAAAATGCACATTTGGTACCCAAATTTTGTAAATATTATATGTCATGATGTAATTAGATATTCAACACTGTTAATCCGTATAAATTTTAAAATAATGTTTGGATTATGTAAATAATATTAATTCTAAAGCATTTAAGTATTTTCTAATTTTCACTTATGTAATTTAACAATTATTTTTACATGACTATTGTCTTCTCTCCCTTACACCTTGATTTTATATTGGAACATAAGCATGCAATTAATAATGGTGTGTTTATTAAATTTTTCATTGACATTTGTTAAATTTATATAATTGATTTAAGGCATGAGAACCATAATTTTATCCAAAACATCCATGATCAAAATGAATAATAATATGAGAAGCCATTCAAATTTCATGTTATTTCTTTAACATAAACACAACATAAAAAAAAAAAAATTAAAGTATTAGTTCTATTGATAGACATGCCATTTACATATATGGAAAAAATATTTTTTATAATGCTTAGATAGGTCTAATAACAATAGCAACTCTTATATATCGTCTCTCTAAAAAGATGATGAATATATCATTGTACATCCACTAATAACTACTTCACCACCAAGCACAACACAACTCTAACTTGAAATAAATCCATAGCAATAACCCTTGGTAAGTAAATAATTCCTAGTAAAATAGAAACTTGTCTTTAAAAGAGATACATAAGTATAACTTATTGAATAAATTTCCATGAATATATTATTTTTCAAGTACAACATATATTTTATTTGACTAAAATGTCACAACCCATTGTTCCATAATTAAAACTATTTTTTTACAAGCTTTTATATCTAAATTAAACATTAAAAATATTTTAAATAATTCAAATCCAAAAAAATAAATATAGATTCTTCCTTTTTCACAAGTTTAGATTCTTTTTGGAGGATGACACTTTATTTTTTGGGAGGATGATCATAACTAACTAAAATATGTTTATGGTGTAAAATATTAACATACAAACAATTTTATGATTTCCTATGATTAATTTTTAAGACTACAATTTAATTACGTTTTTTTACATATATGCTACCCTTATTTTATTACATGATTGTATTTCAATTGAATATTTCATGCCCAATAATAAATAAACATTGACCAATTCTAATAGATAAAAAAAAGAGCCATAAAATCTTAAACTTTTGAAAAGGACCAATATTTGTATCCATGTGTTTTAATTCCCACATTTCAAATTAAAATCCACTTTACAATCTAAATAATCATAATGCAAGTACTATAAATTTTATTAATAAAATTAAATTCACTTAAGATACAAGTTGTATGAATAATCTCATAAAACCATAGAATTGATAAAATAATAAAAACATAGACAATAATTACAATCATAAACAAATATAAAGATCAAAGAATTGATAGGATAATAAAAATATTATCATACTTATAATCATAAACATATAAAACATCAACATTTAGATCCATAGCTATTTATATTTGATCACTTGTTTACAAATCCTCTATTCCATGAAAACTAATTATCTTACAGATATGTTCCCATTCTTCATTTTTATCTATTGCTTTTGATAATAATATTATCTCCACATAATTTCTATAAAAAGATTTTGAGGAAGTAGTTTGTCTTGTATTTGTACAACTTTATTGTATTTGATTTCAAGATCAAGCATTTATCACATGTAAAAACGTTTTGGATGGGATGATAAATGTGCAAGTGAGAACATAGTTGAGTAAAATCAATCCATGATATTTTATACAAGGCCTAAATATTGAAAGCCATTCAATATGTTGAATCACAACATTAATCACATGACCAAATTGGTATAAGTTTATAAACAAACCATTACCAATGTGATTAAATATTTGAATATTCAAATGTCTATATGAGATTACAACCTATGAGATCTATTAATTTATCTTTTTTTTACTAATTGATCAAAATTATTTTGAAGGATTTTAATGAACCCAAAAACTATCAAGAATAAGAAAATTACCAATAGGCCAAGACCTTGAACAATACTCAGAATTGATTTGTATTGATTTCTTGAAATAATTATAACTACAAATGATGCTTAAATAAGCCTCAACTCAGAAATTAGAGTTGACATGCAAAAATTTGAAAAATATATAATGTAAAAATAAATTATTTTTAGAATCCACTATTTATAGTATGTTTTTCATGCAAGCACTCATGTTTCTAAAAATATCCTAAAATAATCTAAATAATACAATTAGCCTATGAAATAAAATTCCACTGATGTTGACTTCTGATTTTAAAAATATAGAACTTATAAATTTAGAAAAAAAATTAAAAAAAAATAAAAGATAATTTTAGACCCTCAAATGATCATGTTTGGCCTTCAAAAAATATTGAAATCAAATCTAAGAAGATATAGTGGCTTATGGTATAATTGAAATTTTTAAGATGGTTGTCTTCACATGTGGAGGAGCTCAAATAGAGTTACGGGTCAAAAGTTATGGCCTCTGGAAGGTTGTCCTATTTTTTCTACATCATTCTCATCTAGTTAAAAAAAATCATCTCCTACAAGTTGGCCTAATTATACTTCTACCATTTTTCTTTATCAATCTTCTTCATCTTGTGTTCTATAATCCAACTGTTATATTCTAGTTGTAATCTTTCCCACTGCATCAAATACTTGTTATAATTCCCTTGCCTTGTGCTTACTATTTTTATATCCAAAATTTGCACTATTTTTTCTTTTGTCTTCTTTGGAACTTGATGCTCCCATTCTACTTCTTCATCTTCGTCATCTTCACCATCTTCTCCATGGAATTATTATAAATCTAAAACATTAAATACTAAAGATATATCAAAATATTGTGGTAAACTTAACTCGTAAGCATTATAATTGATTTTCTTCGTAATTCCACATGGTCCAATTTTCTTGTAATTCAATTTATTGTATGTGCCTTTTTAAAATATCTCTTTCCTCAACTAAACCATTACCAAATCCCCTTCTTAAAATACCTTGGATCTTCTTCTAAAATCCATTTTTGCTTTATATTTCTCATTACTTTCTTACAAATTTGTTCTTACTCTTTGCAACCCCTACATATACTTTGTAAACACTTCTATATCATCACTAATTCAATTTGTAATTAGAAATTGTACAAAATCTAAAACACCCTTAGGATTTCTCCCATAAATAATTTGAAAAGGTGACTTTCCTTTTGATCTATTGACTAAACTATTATATGTAAAATCATCTTGTGGTAAACCCATGTCCCATTACTTGGGTTTCTCTCCTACTATACATCTCAATAAATTTCCCGATATACTAATAAAAATTTATTTGTGGATGATATACAATACTAAATTTTAGATTAGTAACCATCTTCTTCCATAAAGTCTTCCAAAAATGACTTAGAAATTTTGTGTCCCTATCTAAAGTATTAGTTTTTTGAATACCATGCAATCTTAGAATATCCATAAAAAATAATTATGTGACTCTAGTGTCATCATTGGTTTTATTACATGTAATGAAATGAACCATCTTATAAAATATATATAAAATAATAAAAATTAAATCATTACCTCTTTGTGTGTTTAGCAATCCCAACATAATGTCCATACTCAAATCCATCCATGGTCCTCGTAGAACTAGTAATGGAATGTATAGTCTAGTATTTTGTACATGTCCATTAGACACCTGACATATTTTTTACTTTGAAACATACCATTTCATGTCTCTCTTCACCTTTGGCCAAATATACTTTTCCTCCACCAAAACTATTGTCTTTATCTTACCAAAATGTCTAGCCAAACCACCACTATGTAATTCTTTAATTATATTATCTTGTAGAGACACAACTGGAATGCATAATATTTCCCTTTGATGATATAACCTTGTTTTATAGGATACTCATCATGAATAACATGTGTCCTATCTATTAATGGATTTTTGGACTACTCAACTACCTTGCTAAAATATGGATCAATATCATACAATTCTTTAATATATTGAAATCCAACTTCTTCACTCACCATAGTAGTTAATAATGTTACCCTCCTATTCAATACATAAGTTACTTGGTTCTACTTTCATAATTTATGTTTCAACACAAAAGTATACATCTGTAAGAAAGAAGGCCACTTTGCATGCCTACTATTCAAATCCTTTTTTGTATTCACATACTTCAAAGCTTCATGATCTATAAATAATATAAAATCCTTAGGCACAAAGTAATTCCTCCAATGTATTAATTCTTGTACAATTTCATAGAGTTCAACATCATAATTATAATAATTTATTCTTACCTCATTCAATTTATCACTAAAATATGATATTGGATTTCCTTCTTGACTCAGTACAACACTAATTCTGACAAATACAAAATCACAATCAACCTCAAACACTTTATTAAAATCTAGTAATGTTGAAATTGGTCTTTCTGTAATCTAGTTCCTCAAAAATTCAAAACTTTTTGTGGGTACTCTTGCCCATGCAAATTCTTTCCTTCTCATGCAATCTATTATTAGTAACATAGTACTACTAATTTTTTTAGTAATTTTTCTATGAAAATTTGCTAAACCATGGAAAATTCTTACCTTTGTAATGCTTTTTAGAATAGGCCACTCAACAATTACCTTTATCTTTTATTCATCCATTTTAACACCATCTTCTAAAATTACATATCCTAGAAATACCAAATTGTTCTACATAAACCTACACTTCTTTAAATTTACATATAAATTCTCCTTTCTTAACAAATCCATTACCATTCTCATATTGTGTAAGTGTTCTTCTTTAGTCTTATTGAATATCAAAATAACATCAAAATAAACAACCAAAAACTTAATAATATATTCTCTAAATACTATTTTCATCACCCTCATAAATTTGTTAGGTGCATTAGATAATCTGAATGGCATCACCATCCACTCATATAAGCCATCCCTAGTATTCAATAAAATTTTCCACTCATCTCCTTCATGAATTTGAATTTGATAATAACCACTTCTTAGATCAATTTTGGTAAAATATTTTTTTCTTGCAATCACATCCATCATATCATCTAAATGAGGTATAAAAAACCTATACTTTATTATAAATTTTTTAATTACTCTACTACCCACATGCATTCTCCATCCTCCATCTTTCTTTGGAAATAGCAACACTAGTATTACACATGGAATAATACTCTCCATTATCACCTTTTTCCTTAGTAATTCAGGAACTTATTTATTTAATTATGCATGTTCTATTGGACTCATCCTATACGCTACTTTATTGGGTAGATCCAATCCTAGAATGAAATCAATGTGATGCTAAATATCTCTCTTTGGTGGTAAACCATCTAGTAACACATTAGGCAACATCTACATATTTTTTCAACACTCTTGCTGCTTCTATTCATATTGACACCATTTCTATTTCTTTATTCATTGTTACTATTGCATAATTACAACTTGTTATCTTGGATATATTATTTAATAGAGAGAATGTTTTCTAAATTCTCTTCCTTTTTAAGAGGTAACAAAACTGCCTTTGTACCACCTTTGCAAAACATATATGTGTTCTTTTCTCCATCATGAATTACTTTCTTATCAAATTACCATGGTCTTCCAAATAACACATGACATGCATCCATTATAATAACATCAATCCATATTTCATTATTATAGCTCTTTCCTATATAAAACTAGATTAAGCACCTTTTATCTACTATAATCTCATTCCCTTTTTTAAACTATGAAAGCTAATAATGATTACAATGGTTTCCTCATTGTAGATTTAGTTTCTCTATCATTTCTTTAGAAACCATATTTTCACAACTAGCACCATCTATAATTACTTTGCATACCTTTCCACCCAAAGTACATCTTATTCAAATAATATTTTATCATAGCCGTGCATCACCACCTTTTTTATTCTTCACTTGCTCCTTCCTTGGAGTGATCACTATTATTTTCATCATAAGATTCTCTCCAACATCTACTGATGTAACTTCATTATTTTGCTATTCTATTTTAGCCTCAACTAGATTTACTCTTAGGCAATCTTCTTTCCTCCTTTCTTGATCTTGATAGTGTGAACACTCAAATTCTCTATGCCCTTCTTCACCACACCTATAATAGATCTAAGATATACATTTATTCATAAATCATCCTCTATCAAAACCATAACCTTTTCCTCTCAGAAACCTCCATCTTCCATCTTCTTCTATGGTATTAAAACCCTTACCTATTATCATCTTCACTTTTTACACCATGTGATGAGTCACTTTATTGGCATTAAAACCACCTCTGGTGTTACTGAACCCACCTATGGTGGTATTGAACCCACCTCATCCCATTAGTGGAGGGGATCCACCTCTTATTTGACTAGAATATGTCCTTTTAAAATTTTGTCTATTTTGTTTTTCTTCTACCTTCAAAGCTAATTAATAAGCCTCCATGATGTTAAGTATTCTATGCATGCTTAATTCTTATTGAATAAAAAATTTTAAACCATTTAGATAACTTGTAGCCATTCAAACTTCTATTTCATCATGTTCAACTCATATGGAAAGCTTACAAAATTCTTTTGTATACTCTTGTATACTATGATCTTTTTAACTCAAATTCTAGAATCTTCTATATACGGTTTGTGCATACTCCACAAGAAGAGATTTCTCCCTTAGCTTATCCATCCTTTTCCATAAATTAATCTTCTAATTACATTTTCTCTATTCTTATTTATATAGGTAATCCCATAAAATCATTTTACAACCTTTCAAATTCATTCATGCAAACTTTACCTTCTTATCTTTTGTCATCGTCTTCCACTCAAAGAACTTCTCCATGCTATTCATCGAATCTATCAACTTGTCTGGTTTTAAAATGCCTCCATAATCTAGAACATCATCCTTGATTATTTCATTTATTCTTTCTAAAGATTGAACCATCCTCTCTTCCATAGATGGTGGTTTCTCTTATTCTTCTTATTCTTACTGAAATTCTTCATCATGATCAGTGTTGTCCTCATCACCACCTTGTCTTCTATACTAAATAGTGATAAAAATATGTTAATTATTGAACTTAAAACTATAGCTCTAGTGTAATCTAGTTTATTTCTGCAATACCTCCTTCTCCTCTCACCATCTTTTACTCCTCTAAGATTTGAATGTGATCTGATACCAGATAATGAACCTAAAAATTATTAAAAATAAAATTATCAATAGGTTAAGACCTTGAAACAATACTCAGAATTGATTCATATTGATTTCTTGAAATAATTATAACCCCAAAATATGCCTAAATAAGCCTGAACATGGAAATTAGAGTTGACATGCAAAAAATTGAAAAATCTAAAATCTAAAAAAATGTCTATTTTTAGCAACCACTATTTATAGTAAGTTTCATATGCAAGAGTGGACGACTCTAAAAATTTATAGAAATAAACTAAATATTAAAATTATCCCATAAAATGAAATTCAACTACAGTTGACTTTTGGTTCTAAAAATATATAATTTCTAAATTTAGAAAAATTCTTGAGAAATAATTAAAAGCTAATTTTAGACACTCAGATGATCATGTTTGGACTCCAAAAAATATTTAAAGTAAATCTAAGTAGATAGATCATCTTAGGGTAGAATCAAACTTTCTAAGATGGACATTTTGGTGTACGAAAGAGCTCAAATGAATTTATGAGTCAAAATTTATGGAATCTGAAAGGTTGGGCTATTTTTCTATATCAGATTTACAATATTTTATTTCATGTGTAAACACATATTCATATTATAATCTCTATATACAAAACCATATATAATCACAAATTCACTTATTCCATAAATAAATATGAGATCTTTCTAAATGTGTATACATTATGTGACACTATGATGATTACATGTTTTTATTTATTACACTCTAAATGATCATACAATGGCCTTTTTTCATAGCTATACCAAAAAAATTTATTGATCCATGACTCCATTTTAGTTGGAGAGTGACACCTAGTAGTATCCTATTGATCAAAATACATTTAGAATAAGTTAAGTATCACAACACTTTAAAGGCACAATTTCACCATAGAAAATGAGATCTTAATAAGAGTATGGATCACACCAAAATTGACTTTACTAAAAATAAAAAATAAATTTATGGATTACACTTATCCACATAATACATAGTACATCATTAAAATATAAGTACACTCTATAAACTATGTTATCTAAACATCATAATATATTTGCATATGGATGAATGATATGCCATTATCCATAATTAATCCATAAAGATATTAAATTTGGGTCATAGAGGGCATAATATCAAATAATTAATGAAATTCATTGATTTCTAATATTTTGTAGATTTTTGAATGTATTGATGTGAAAAATCTATTTTTTAAAAATTTAAAGAGATATCATTAGACATATGAAGTTAATGTGAACATACTTTATGTCAAGTAACCTCCAATAGTAAAGATTTTTTCATGAAGCAAAATAATTCTATGTTTTAATAACAATAAAGAATAAATTTTGAGAAATAGCACAAATAGCCAAAACCTACATTTGCATATATTCAAGATGTCACTTCCAATTTTCTTAGGAAAAATTATTTGGTTGAAGTATTGAATTATTAAGCCAAATATTCTAAACAATGGGTAAAAAAAGGAAATTTTGATGTAGCCCATCAAGTTAGCTCACATGGTTAATTATTGAATGCTATGTGTTGGAAATATTAGGGTCCAATATCCTGAGCTAGACACCTCTATTGTGTTGGGCATCACATGATGTCCCCAATGGGTTAGGTGGAAGAGAAATGTAAATGCTAATGGATTTACATCTGGAACCATCCTTAGATGCGTAGATGCATCACTTGGTGTGTACTATTAAATGTAAAATAAGGTGATGTTGATGCAAACACCACTAAAACCTTTATTTGGTGAGTAAGAGTAATAATGATCTTAATGAATAGATTAGTTAGGGCCTTAAATAACATCTTCATGAAAAAACTATGAGTTCCCCTCTGAGCCATGATAATAAAAGAAAAAAATAAACATGCATTAGGGATATAATTTGAAAAATTAATTTAAAGGGTCTGTTAAGGTCAAATAATTTACATAATGTCATATTTGGTAGATCATGTGGTCAAAGTTTGAACAGTTTCCTAAGTCACCCATATGAAATGATCTAATGGACTTGCCATCATAAAATTTAGTGAATGTAGGCATGCATTCATTGTATTATTAAATATGTATTCGTATCTTATGTGACATGTCATTTGAGTTTAATTATATTCATTATTTATAATTAGAATAGGACATCCCTCACTATTTGATGGAATGAGAATCACAAAACATTATTGCAACATCTAGTTAATATTCCACCATGTAGAAACATTGAAAATTTAAATTATAATTTTGAATTTTTTTAGTTTTTAACTTTACCTAAAATCAAATAATAAAATCTAACTGACCTTTAAATTATTATTTAATCAAAGTGATAATAAATGGCATACAAGGCCAATATTTAGTATTCATTGAATTACTATGAGTCACAAACTTAGTTTTATTAACTTAGTGATCACGTGTCATTATATAAACCCATTTGCCATTAAAATAAAATGTATTACTTCTCAAACCTATTAATTAACAAAAGGTACAAATAATTCACAATTATTTTAGTGATGTGTTGTTTAAACATACATGCAGTAATATAAGGAACATCAAATAAAACACGTATAATTAATACCATAGTCATAGATTTATGTAGTCACATAGAAGAATAATGGTCAAAATAAAATACATGGATGAATTAAGTTATAAATTTCATTTTATATTCCTATGAATCTATTGACTACATAAAATAAAAATACCGCAACTATGATCACTAGATATATAACGTGTAAAATAAAACACACGGCTTACACAAAGATACATGAGGTTATAAAGTTGAAAATTGTAATTGATCTAAAAAGTGATAACATGTATATGTGAATATAATAAATAATAACATTTAATCCAAATCTAATCCACTATCATTCATAAAAATATATGTCATAAAAGAATGAACTAGGAACTTAGGGTGTTTGAATAAATATTCAATGTTGTCACTATGTTTCAATGAAAGGGATCAAAATTATAATATATGGAATTGAGTATTATGATTAAGGTTAATTTAACTTAAGTATCAAATATAAATTGCTATGACATGTAATTTATTGAAAGAAAATTCCATTTTTTCAAAATGGAGTCTCTATTTATTTGAAAAAGAATTAAGGGTGGTAGGATGGGTACTTGTCATAATATGTTATATTTGATATTTTGAGAGTCCAATAATATAAAAAAAGAGTATTGAAATTTTCAATGATTTAGTGATGATTATAATCATTGAATTATGTATATAAAACTTCAATAGTGACTTATAGCTAAAAAATTAAGAGTTCACATTTTTGAATGATTGGGCTTTATTTTATCATATTTCCTCAATTCCACACTCAAAAAATAACTAATGGATGATATAGGGGACCATATGTTTTTTAAATGAGATTCACAACAAATTATATAATGATGTGGTTTGTATGTTATATAATGGTCTCCAATAAGTTGAATTAGTTACTTGAGCATCTAGCCACCACACATATTCCTATTAGATCATTTGTGAATTAATTCATAGTAAGTCTAATATAATTCAGTACTACTTGCTATGTTAATAAAACACATCCACATATTTAAACTAATAAATGGATCAAACCCTTAAATCTTTACCCTCTGATGCTACTTACTTTAATAGTATAAAATGCATACACATACTTCAACCAATAAAGAGTGTAGAGCTAACCCCATATTGGACCCTTAATGAATATAGTGTACTATGAATGATTGATATGTATTTCATTTTGTAAGTCTAAGTAGACATATTTTTTACTTGCCTAAAATGTCATAACTCATTGCTCCATAACTCAAAATGTATTTTTTAAAACCTTTCATTACTAAAATATTCATCAGAAACATTATAAATAATTATACACCATATCTGGATATGAATACTTGGATATAAAAGTAGTGGAAACCTCTCTTTAAAGGTATGTTAGATCTATATCTCAATGCAAAAGGCTTCCTTATTAGAATTTTATCCTTACTTCAGACAAATATCTAATTTTAAAAAAATATTAGAGATAAGATCAACATTAATGGCTAACAAAACCTTAGTTTCCAAGTTTCAACCCACTCACTAAATCTTTCTCCACCTGACCTATTTGGGTCTACCTACGTCATATTCCCACCCAATCTTGGACAAATCCCTATTTTAAGTACATTAAAAACTCACTAGGTTTATTCCAATTGATAGATAGTGCCATTATTTTGTTATCTCACGTCACTTTTGTTATAATCCTAGTCACCATTCATCCCTTCATTGATATTTTTGCATATATTGACCAGATTATAGAGGATTTATGTGGACTCAACCATTGGACTACAAAGGCCTATATTTTCAATTTTATAAGTGTTTCAATATTATATACTTAACTATTGAGTGTAATAACCTCAATAAAATAATGACTCCATCCTAGTGAAAGAATTCCTCTTTTGATCTTTTGATAGTATAGGTACCTAATTATTCTAATAAATAATTAGAAGAAGAAGATGAAAAGGATGAGAAATTATAGGTCCCAAGAGTAAGACCCTTGGACGTAAAACTCATATCTATTGAAAATGAAATAATGGAGGAGGCAAGAGCTTTGGAAAAGTCTCCAAAATTTACAACTAATAGAGTAATTTTAGAGTTGGAGGTTATGTATTTAGTATTGGCAGCCTCTAAATATCCTATCCTTAGTGAGGTGGATCTAGGGATAAAAACAATAATCTCAAGGGTAGATCTATTGGATCTATCGAAATACAAACCCAATCCTTTTAAATTAATTGATATTTGAATATCCCTTTACTCAGTGATGGCAAAAGATAAAGGGGAGTGGACTAAAGTTAAAAAAAGAGAAAAAGGTCTAAGATTAGTAACTCAAAATTATTCTAGTATGACCCTATTTTCAATAGGATGATAGTTTTTGGATCATTTAATTTATAGAAGATTATGTAGTTATTTTATGGATATAGAAGTTTAGCAGATGACTATATATTTTTGGTTGAATTTTTATTGTAGGAAATGGTGTATCTTCTTAGTAGGCTATGGTTTAGTCACCTTTTGGTTGTTTTATTTCACATGGGTCACTAGTTAAGGTGGATCATTCGATCTTAAATATTTTATCTTTTATATAAGGTTACATGACCTTACTAAACTTATATTTTACCTAATCAAATTAAAATATTACACCATAATTTTTTTTATAAATGATTCCTTTTTCACAAGTTAATTTTTTGTTTAAGCATATATGTTTTGTTAGTAGGGTAGTGAGGTAGTGAAGTCATTACTTGACCATAACTGACTGAAATAGGTATGGAGTGTTAAATATTAACATACAAATAACTCTATGATTTTCTATGAAAAATTTTCAAGACTACAATTTTATTCCGCTTTTTCACCATAGATGTTAAATGATTATTATATATATGGCCTTATTTTTTATTTGATAAGGTAAATTTTATGAGTTTTGAATATCCCAAAACATAATACAAAGGAGATAAATATGAAACATTTACACACAAATGGGATGCCTCCACCAACAAAAATGGAGAAAGAATAATAAAAACATGCCAAACATAACTAATAAGAAACACCAAATAGTGGTTCTGACTAATATGGCCTTATTACATGATCATATTTTGATAAAATATTTCAATCCTAGGAATAAAGAAAAATTAAAAAATATAATAGATAAAAGTGGGAACCATACAAATCTTAAACATTTGAATATGATCAATATTTGTATCCATTTGTGCTAATGTACACATATTAATTTAAAAACCATAATCCAATCTAAATAGTTAGAATGATAGTATTTTACACTTCAAATTTTGTTAATAAAATTAAATTCACTTCAAATATAATTTGTATGATTAATATCATAACACTATATAATTGATAAAATAATATAAATATAGATCATATTTACAATCATAACCACAGAAAAATAATAAATAATTGAATTAAAAAAATACAAAACACATTTAAAATCATAACTACATAAAACATAACATTTGTTACCATAACTATTGATATTTCATCATTTTTTTTGAAATCATCTATTCCTTAAAAAATAATTATCTTATAGATATGGTTGCAATCATTTCTTTTGCATCTTATCTCCACACATATGCAATAGAAAGCTTATGATGATGTAGCTAGTCTTCTTCTCGTATAACTTTATTATACTTGACTTCAATATCAAGCATTTCTAGCATGATAAAACTTTTTTGATGGGATGATAAATGTGGAAATGAGAACATATTTCAGTAAAATTAAAACATAATATTTTATACACGACCTAGATATTAAAATCCATTCAATATATAAAATCATAAGCATTAATCACATAATCAAATTGTAACAAGTTTATACACCAACCATTTAAAATGAGATATAATTTTAGACTATTAAATTGTATAGATGAGCTCACAACCCATATAATATAATAAGACATTATTGTTTAAAAATACCTATATAAAGAGAGAAATGAGTAAATAATTACAATGCTCTTAAATATGCTCTACCAAACAAACAAACTCTATTCATGTAGATAAATGATAAAAATTGTTGAATACTATGCCAAAAATATAGCCAATAGATATCGCAAGCTAGATTGCTTCCCATTTTAACAACAAATAAGCCTAATATATTAAAAGTAGATTCATTAATTATAAACCTATGGTGACCTATGTATATAGTTAAAAAAAAAGTTAAATTATTATTCTAAAGCTTCAAACAAATTTACCAACATTTATAAGTAAATCAAATGCATTGGATCTACCAATTCCAATGGAAACAAAACTTTGTAATTTTTTTTTTAAACACTCCATTGTGAAGGTTTTTAATTTTTGGATGGAATGCTAATCAAATCTATTTGAATCTAAAAACCAAGCTATATATCATCCAATTTAACCCAAAATTACTATTTTTGTTCTATTAATGTTCTTAGTGTGATTGATGACTAAATATGCATGTAATATCTTCAAATTAATATACTAAAGTTTACTAATTTTTGCTTATGAATAATTACAATAAAAGATCATAGATATCAAACTACAGAACAAATTTCTAAAAGGAATTATGGTGCCACACTACTTCACCATTTTATATTAACAAATAAGGCTAAAATTAGCTAGTTACAAGATAACTTTCATGACAAGAAAAATCATAAATTTAAATTTAAATTAAAAACTTTACCTAACAATTAATCAATTTAAAATCTGACTCTAAGACAACTAAAAGGAAATTCAAGAAAATAATTTTGACTTGTATTAATGTAGATCATTTTTTATTATTTAAATATTTATAGTCTATTTGTCTTATTTTTATAAGAGATGTATCAAACATGTTAGTCCAAACGTAGCAAGAGTGAGTCCTAAGATAATTGTTGTTTGTATCTACCGATCATCATAGTCACTGTTGTAGAGCATGTAGTAATAAAAACAATGCCCACATTTTTTTATATTATATATGTTTTTTGTGGAGAAAAATATATCTTAGCTATTTAATTTTGACTTGGACAGTGACTGAGAGAAATGTTCAAGTGTTTTTTAATATAAGTTACTTAGGTTTTCCAAAGGAAAAAAACTTTCAGCCAATTTATATAAAAGAACATTATCATTAGTGCACACAATTTTTATAATAGTTTTTTTTCTTTTTAATTTAAGAGTAGCTTGATGTATTATATTTTCATTTATTATATAATATTATTTTCTATTTAGTGTCTATGTTACACAAATTACAAATGTTATTTTTTAGGAAACAAGCAATGCCAATATAACTATTTTTTTCTAAAGATTAGGTTATTTCATCTTGATTTTTTTATTACTATTTCATGTTTTTAAAACTTAACATAATAATAAACACTTTATATTTAGTCATTGTATACGCTATGAAATCTTATTAATTTTTAAATTTCTTCTATGCAATGGTATTTATGCAAGTTCCCTATTTTGATTTCATCCTAGCAACAGAGTTCATGCAATTACTTTTTATGGTTTACTAATAAAATTCACATATTAAATTAATAAAAAAGATAGATCTTATTTATACCAAAAAATGGAAAAAATGTAACAGGGTTATAGAAAAATAATTTTAAAAATAAAATTGACATCAAAATTGATTTTAGAGTGGGAGTATTGAAACTAAAAAAATACCCTATATTGAATAATGAAATTTTACTAAAATCTAGTTTATATTTATTCTTTTATCGATCATAAATAGGTAAAAAAAATGTCAAAATAAAATTCACCATCTTCCATGGATTAATAATAATTTTACATAACATAGTGTGCTAAAATACACTTTACTAACATCGTGAAGTACATACTAAGTTATAATGGCTAAGACTACTATAATATTCTATCCATATTAGTCTAATATGATTACTTGTGGGAATTATTGCAATCAGGAGCAACCAAAATGTAACTTTATTCAAATTGGATCTTAGATATGAAATCCTCATTGGATTAGAATCAAACATTATAAAATCATATAATCATAATATATTTACTTTATAAACCTAATTTTTACCATTAGCTTATTTCAATTGACACATTTAAATATATATAATTTAAATTCAATCTATCATACCAAAATCCATCATGAGCCACCAAATTGATTAAAACATTATGTGGGTTGAAACCAATAATTATGATGTCACATAGTCAACACTTCACTTACAGTTGATAAATACTTTATATCAATTTTAGCACTCTAGTAAAAATTATTCTCATAGTAAATAATTACTAAGGTCTATGGACTCTTGCTAATATAAAACACCTTGTGTTCTAGTATATAATCCACTATGTCCTTTCTATGATTAAAAGGATTCACCTTAAATCTTTTTATGGGTATATACTAAAAATTTACTCTTTCAAATTGAGAGCATATTAAATCATAATTATCATTTATTTTAAAAAATAATAGAAGTTTTGGTCATTTTTTTAATAAAATTCCATAATGATAATAAGACATCTATAAGATAATTTAAAACATTAATAAAATCATATATTGTGTAAAATATTAAAATAAATAACATAGAGATCACATTGATTAAATATACTATATCAAGATAAGAAAACATCGACACTATTGTCAAAGAACATTGATAGTAATTGCAGCATGGTATTTGAAAACCATAAATATCACAAGGGTTAGAATTATGCCAAATATTCAATTTTAAAATACAAATGTAAGAAAAGTATTGTTGAAATATTATATTTAATATTAATTATATGAATATAACATGGACCTTAGGGGTATCACGTGTGAAGATTACCCCATACTATATTGAAAACATATGTTAATAATTAAGTTTATTATGTTTATTTAAAACATATGATATTGTGTATGTTTTAGTATCAACTTTTAATACATTAACCCATGCAAATTCATAAGACATTAAAATAATAAATTAAACCTTATGCATTTCATGACTCCATGACCCATAGGATGTTCTCATGTGTCATTCCACTATTGGGTGTAGTAAACATCATAATAAAATAACATGTGAAACTTTGTGAAGGTAGGGAAATTAGTAAAAAACAATAGTGTAGAGGATAGTTCCTACCATATTTACTAATAAGTTATTTTTATGAAGTGAATCAAATGGTGTGACAAAAAAGTATTCAGGGTCATTTAAAATATCAAAATTTACGTAACTTTTTATTTTTAGATTTTCAATTAACAATGATAGTCTTGTGACCAAAATACCCTATTCATTTTAAATAAATTTTCACCCATTTTCTATTTTATTCATGATCTAAAATTAGGTAATCTTTTTAAAATATATTTCAAAGGATATTATTAGGTTATTATAATACATTTGAGATTTACTCACAATAAATTTCAATCATAATATTTAGTCTCTTATGTGTTTTTGGTTTACCTTTTTTATAGAACTTTGTGGTCACTTAATATCATTGCATGTTACAATCCAAATTACTTCACATTTCATATTATGTAGACCCAAAAATAAGCTGAATTTATAATTAATAAACCACAAAAAGCCATAGGGAGACCTTTTACAACTATGATCATTCTATAACCATGGAATTTCATTGAAAAAATATATGATTTTTTTAATTTTGGTCAAAAGTTTTGGTTATCATTTTATGCCTATGTTTTATTTGATGAATCTTGTTTAAGTGTTATAACTAGGTAATGTAGACATGAATATCTATATACTATATTTAAAAATACATGGACTCACAACTCTATGAAGACCATTTGGGTTAAATATAACACTATGTGACTTTATGACTCTATGATTCCAAGACTCCAATATCATTTAGTAGATACCCAGTGTAATATTTATAAATTTAGAGGGGTATTAAATTCTCATTTTGATATTATTATTTGATAAAAATTATTTTTGAATACTTACATTATTTTATTACATGTGCATAAGAATATGCAAGTCCTAAATGCTATATTCATAAACATAGAAAGGTTAGAGTAGGGGTTTATCTTTTTCCATATTTATTATGGGATATTTTATCTCACTTGAAGATTTCATACTTTTATGGATAATATTTCTTAGGTGTACTTGGAGTTACTATTTGACCAAATAAATAGGAAGTATCTCCCTTGACCAGTTATTATGGGTATGGGAATTACTCTTTTATTCTTGTCTCTTTGACCACTTTTCATGGAGATTTTAAATGAGGAGTTACACATGCACTCCCCTATATATGTACATATCTCATCTATGATATTTTATAATGGAGTTTTGAACATTTTATATAAATCTCTTTTGCATTAGCTCATGTTTTTTATTTCATTCAACTTTCATCTATGTTATGCACTTACTTGACTTGTGATTTCATTGAACATGTGCATCTTTTTGATATAGAGATCCTAGCATCCACCCCAATATGGTATCATAGTGTCATTCTAGTATTTGAATGCCTAGTTTATTTTTTATTAGTTTTTAATCTTGAGTTTTTTTTAGTGTACTATGAGGCAATTTTTAAAGGATTTACAAAAAATTACAAGGGGATTATTTTATTGAAAATATGGGTATTAAATTTTTTGTGTAGTATTTTATTTCATTAAAACTATAAGAGTGATTTTCTAACATTATATTCATGTTGGTCGTGGCTTGGTTTGGTAAAGTTTTAACCTAAAAGATCCACCTTTAATTGTATTTTAAGTTCCCATAACCTCAACTCACATTTCAACTACCTTATCTCACATTTTGACTAATTTAACTATTTCAACTCATTTTGAGACCTGATCTTGACTCCATTGAGGTTATTTTAAATTCAAATAAACTCTCACAGCCTCTCATGACTATCTAAACTCACATTGAAACCTAAAAAACTACCATTGATGGTGTTCCATCTGAAAATAACCTACAATATGCCTAAAGATCAATCCATAGCTTACATTGCTTATTGAATCCTCTACACACCCTCAATATAATACTACATGACCTATTATGCCATTAGAGGGTCTTATATAGACTATCACAATTTTTCATGACTCTCATGCAAGCATTGGACGTCCACACACACCTGATTCAAACATTCATAGCTTGTAATGTGTTTGTGAGCCTTGAAAGGGCATTTGCATCCTTCCATGTCAGTTTGATGGGATTTTGATAACCATAAAACATAGAAATGGAGCTTCCATTAACTAAAACATCTTCAAACACTCCTCTAATAGCTCCCATAGCCTACTTAAAGAGTTTTTCATCCATATTTGTTTCGTTTTTTCCAAAACATGACCACATGAATGATTTATCCCATGGAAACACCTCAATATCTCCTTTACAAACCTAAGTAAAAAATATTTGCCTTGATTTTTTTTCAAATATTTCATATTTAATTAATTTTTTTTTAATTTTTTTTTAAAATAAGCTTAAATAAGTTTTTCATTGTTTTTAATTCATACACAAATGGATAAGAGGATTTATTAATGATTTAAAATTGCCTTGAAGAGGTCTCTAATTTGATTCCATTTCTTACACGTAAGGATATATTTGTTTTTAAGACTTAAGTGCATTTAAATTTTATGATATTTTAATTAAAATAGGTGATTAAAAATGAGAAAAATATATATTGTGCAACTTTTGATTAGTACCTCATAACTGAGTGCCATTGTATTCAAAAGTTCATATTTTTTCATGTTCCATCCATTGCTCTCACATATTTTATAAAAGATAGTAAAGTTATAAAGTTATAGAACTAGGGGGGTTTTATGGAATCTAATTTCAATGGAGGTGTTATTTTATGTTTCATCTTTTACCTTTACATTTATTGCATTTCTCCTATTTAATGCAACAAAAAACTTCAACTACTACGATAATAACATTGTTTTTACATAATGGATACAAGCTCAATTAATCCTCTATTTACATTTAACTATCACGAATTTTAAAAAAAATAAAAATCATTCCAAGGAGCAAAGGTTTAAATCGCATTAAAATGGGGTTAAAAATGTAACCACCTATAGATGCAAAAAAAGTTAAGTGTTACAATCATAGTGATAAACCCTATGGGTTGATGTTTTTTTCTATATCTCTTGATCTCCTCTCCATATAGACCCTATTAAAAAATACAATGACATGTTGTTCATTTCAGAAAACCTCTTTTTTGTGAAGTTGTAATGAAAGGTCTTGAACTAGAAAACAGACTTATCAGCCTAAGCTTTATCAACTTTGAAACCCTTTAGTATTTCTTCACCAAATTCAAAACTTTGGGATTGCAGTTGAAGCAATGTAGAATAAATAATAAATAGGACCAACTTATTATTTCTATACTCTTCAAACTAAGTCTTGATTACTCATTCTTTGTCTATAGTTTTAATGCAACTAAAATTGAATTAAGCACTACATGGAAAATACCTTCTTTAGATTCCTTATTTTTAACTTCAATTGGGAGTAATACAAGTTAATATAGATAGCCACATTAAATTCCTCAAAACCTCAATCTCTACTTACTGGGGATGGGAAAAAAAATTATTTAAAGAAAGACAAGAACAAAAAGAACAAAGGATCAAGAGAAGAAGAATAAATCAAATTCTTCTAAAACTACTACTAAAATTTCCTCTTCCAATGATAAACCTAATAACGAGAAGGTTAAGGGTGCCTATTTCAAGAAAAATGCACGTGATGACCACAAGTGCATGAATAAACAAATTAATCATGTAGTCATTTTTACTTCAATAATTCTTTATCTATCACCTTTTTTGGGGATATTACTAGCCCTATTACATATTAAACAATTGTAAACCTCTACAGCATTGATCAAGGTCATTTTCTTTAATTTAATTTGTAGTTTATAATTACAATAAACTTTGATGACTATGAATTTATTGGCCTCTATTGTTAATTAATATGCATAGGAATAAAATAATCATAATCCAATAATAACATATTGTGTTTATGTTACATAGGCACAAGGTGATAATATGTGGTATCTAACATGGCTTACTATTGGTTTCACATGAGGTGAACCTTACTACCTATATATTATAAATATTTATTTCTGTTTTAGTTTCCCATCACTGAAGCTCTTAATTTTGCCATGTCAAGTCCTATAACACAATGATGGACTGAATTCAAACCCAACTAATTCATTCCATAGTTAATATATAAAGTTAAGACCCATTCAAAAACACATATTTTCCTACACATGCATCATTATCATCATGGTAACTCTACAATATTAATACATAAAGGAAAGCATATTAATCAATGCTTATTTATTTTAACTATAATAATTATCTTATTTTATGATCTCTTATAATATCTTCCAAGAAAATATAAGAGAAGGCATGGTAATAATAATTAATAAATGACATAGTAATGGGTCCAAACTGATTAATACTTAATCATGTGCCAAATATAAGGTGAGGCTAGACAAGGCATGAACTATGAAAAATACAAACAACTTGATTTCATTAAGAATCAATTCTTTTCTAAAGATATATATATATATATATATATATATATATATATATATATATATATATATATATATATATATAAGGATAAAATATTTAGCTATAAAATTTTAGAAGTAATAGATATTTTAATGTAAATTATGTGATTTAGTCTTTATTATGTCTAGCTCATTTAATTTTTTTTTGCTCCATATTATTTTCATGCCCATGATTCTTTGCATATTGATAAAGCTTCAACATTAGCTTTAAGTTACTTGTATATTATTCAAATAAGATGAATTTTTTCATATTTCAATATTTAAATAAAAAAATTGTTTGGGCCTTTTCCACTGATGGTTTCTCTTTTAGAATTACCAATGTTATAATAAATCTTAGCTAGTGTTGGAAAATTAAATACTTGGTAAAATAAAATGAAATGAAAATGCAATGCAAAGCCGAACAATACATAGAATAATTATTCACATTATATAATATTACATTTACATATTCAATCGATACAAAACATTTGGATATTATATAGCCATGGAGGTAGTAAAACAACCTCCTTGAAAATAGGATCTAATAACCCAATATAGTCATGGGTAACAAAAACATTACAGCAATACATTTCCTAAGAATAACAAACAAACTAATATATTAATTAATAAATTTACAAATATTAAATTCCAACAATCACCCCATTAACATTATTAATTCCTATTTCCCCCTTAATTTGAACATGGTAATAATATTTTACAATCTCTGCATAGCTTGCTCACCTTTGAGGTAGCATGTCATCTTTGTGGCTTCATGGCCTTTGTGACACCTTAGTTTTTCCTTGGAGTATTACCACAAATTTGGAAGTGATATGAGTACACCTCTCTACTTAACACCTTCAATGGTTTCTTGGATTACCATGAACCCCTATGGTTTGTTGTCTATAGGTTGACTATGAACCTGGAGGTGACAGGTTGTCTCAACTATTTTATATACTTCAATGGTTTATTAGATTTCCACAAACCCTTTTCCAATAACTAAACACTACTTTAGTGATTTTATTCCCCAAAATGTTCTTCATCAGGGGGTACCAAATTTGAAAATAATGCCCAATAAAACCACACCATGCATAACATAAAACAAACACACTAGAAAATATTACCATAGCAATGATGCAACCCCATCGTAGGCAAATCACGAGAAGAAGCCAATTATCCTTAAACTTTTGTGTATCCTCCAACCTCTAGTAAATAAAGATTCTTCACTCAAACTAATAAATATTTGAAGCTCATATACATTTCATTTTTGATAATACAACTCCATTGATACATACAACTCAGGATGTTGGGTTCACTCGATAATACAACCATACAAGAAATTATTTGAATTTGAAAATATTGACAATGAACAAAATATGAACACTTTTTATGACAAAATTAATAACTTAAGACTCTTTTATTTTTACTTTTGATGATATATAATTTTTAGACCTAATAATAAAGGAGATCAACTAAACGTAATATTAAAAAATAATTGACACCTAGTTTTCATAAAAAATTTAAATAAATTTATATTTGACATGACTATATAAAACCTAAAGACCATTTAAATATGACGTTGATTTACAAATTTATTTAGATGCAGACATACAAGACTATAAAAAGAAAATCCCATTTGACCATTATAGGCCAAAGTAGAGGGCGATGCCAAATGGGAGGTCTACTATCATGCTTTATCTATTGGGTAGGGAGTCGTCAGGTTCTAATGTTGCATCAACTTCTGCTATGATTCCTTCTATACTACATGGTTTCTTCCCATGTGTTGTTGCTACACAGGTCTCTATGACTCCTACATCATCCCAGGTAGGTGTTTGACTCACACAGGATTATGAATTATGTTGTGCTATTGGAAGATGTTGACGGCATGGATGCTGAGCATGATATAATGCACACAATACCAGCAATTATTTGATGCAGGTTTAGATGTAATTATAGACTACATGAATTACAAACCACACCAAAACTCTGATCAAGAAATTTTACTGCTAAACAAGTAACTCAAATGATTTTTAACCATAGATCAGGGTGATTAAGAATAGCAAAGTTGCTGCCCCTAATCACTTCTTAAAACTTTACATAGGCTTCCGTTATAGGTGTAAGACAAAATATCCTCTGATACAGTGTTGATAAATTAAAGAGTTGATAAAAAAATAATACATATGCTGAAAAATACACAGAATAATTATTCACGCTATATAATATTATTTCTCCATATTCATTCGATACAAAACATTGGCTATTATATAATCATGGAGGAAGCACAATAACCTCCTAAAAAATAGGATATAATACCCTAAAATAGTCACAGATAATAAAAACATCATGAAATACAATTCTCATAATAATAAACAAACTAATATATTAATTAATAATGTTACTAATATTAAATTCTAAAAGCTATTTCCTTTTTACATAATAAAAATTTGAAACTTAATTCCCATGGTATTCATATCTCTCTTTATTTTTAGCTTACTTTCACATTTTAATAGTTTTTTTTAAAAAATATATAAGATTTATTTAAATGAGTGGGGTGATCCCATTAAATATATAAATATTTTCTTTAAAATTACATTATATCTATTTTTGTATTGAAGAATTATCAATATCTAGATCATAAGACAATTTTCCATTGGGAAAATTAATCTTAAAAAGTAATTGGACTCTATTTGTAATTTCTTAGAATGACCTCGGCGGCTTTTAATTCAAAATGCATAAATGGACCAAATTAACCTTTATTTTAAATTACATTTGAAGGAATTCCCTATATGTAATAAGGTTGTTCATGATAATATATATCCTACAAGTGTCTATCATTTAGTAAATTTTAGCCTTTGCATCACTCTAGAATATGAATGGACTATATGTCAATATTGATCAATAAATCTACATCCCTAAGCTTTTAAAATAGCATGCGGATACACATACTAGATGTGATGGGGTTGAATTCAAATTTTTAGGACACTTACATCTATTCAAAGAGCTTGGCCTAAGAGGGAAATAAATAAGAGTGTGAGGGGCCATGTTAGAACCTAAAAAAATCACTCTAAAGTTTTATTATCATTAATGATCATGTTGTAAATAATTTGATGTAAATTTTAATTAGTATCAACATCCACTAAAAATTACCATTGCCTACTATGGAATAAAAACACATTATAGAATGTCATAAAATAAATAGTAAATATTAAATGGTAATTGTCAAAGTAGTAGTTTAGGGGAATATGATAAACGGTAAAATGTAAATATTGATTGTAAATGGTCATTGTAATGTCAATGTATCACTATCATGGTGAGGTCATGAAGGTCAAGTCATCATAAAAAATTAATATTATATTTATAATGCTTCCACAATGGTTATGCCATATATCTTATGCAATATTTATCAAGGAAGATTTGGGTCACTGAGTCATATAACATATTATCATAGTGCTACATCTAAACTTTTGCTTATATCAATATTTATGTCAGTGGGTTCCTACCTATGTGTAAAATTATTCCTTATAAATCCATTTATACATTGCCATAAAGTCCATTTATTTATAGTGTTTTAACTAATGGTTTATCATGAATAGTGTTAAATGACATCAACGCACTTAGAATTTTCCATAGGGAAAACTAATCTTAATAAGTAATTGGACTCTGTTTGTAATTTCTTAGCATGACCTTAGTGGCTTGGAATTCAAAATGTGAAAATGGACCACATTAACCTTTATTTTAAATTACATTTGAAGTAATTCCCTATACGTAATAAGGTTGTTCATCATAATATATATCCTACATGTGTCTATCATTTAGTAAATTTTAGCCTTTGCATCAATCTAGAATATGAATGGACTATATGTCAATATTGATAAATAAATTTGCATCCCTGAGATTTTAAAATAGTATGAGGATACACATACTAGATGTGATGGGGTTGAATTCAAATTTTTAGGGCACTTACATCTATTCAAAGAGCTTGGCCTAAGAAGGAAATAAATAAGAGTATGAGGGGCATGTTGGAACCTAAAAAAAATCACTCTAAAGTTTTATTATCATTAATGACCATATTGTAAATAATTTGATGTAGATTTTAATTAGTATCAACATCCACTAAAAATTACCATTGCCTACTAAGGAATTAAAAAACACATTATAGAATGTTATAAAATAAATAGTAAATATTAAATGGTAATTGTCGAAGTAGTAGTTTAGGGGAATATGATAAATGGTAAAATGTAAATATTTATTGTAAATGGTTATGGTAATGTCAATGTATCACTATCATGGTGAGTTCATGAGGGTCAAGTCATCATAAATAATTAAAATTATATTTATAATGCTTCCACATTGGTTATGTCATATATCTTATGGAATAATTATCAAGGAAAATTTGGGTTACTGAGTCATACAACATATTAAAATTTATGTCAGTGGGTTCCTACCTATGTGTAAAATTATTCCTTATAAATCCATTTATACATTGCCATAAAGTTCATTTATTTAGAGTTTTTTAACTAATGGTTTATCATTAATAGTGTTAAATGACATCACCACACTTAGAATTTATCAAGAGGTTATTACCAACAATTGTAATGGTACAACTATTGCTTGATATTCTTGTGTTGTATAACAATGTGTACTTCCATCATTTGTAGTTTATAAATAAATTGTCTCAAACAAAAGATCATATTATAATTAGGAATCTTTTTGTTAACACATACAATCTCTCATATTGTATAGAACATAGCATAATACAAATTTATTTTACAGTTCTAATCTAATTGTTACTTTGTTCTTTATTTATTTTTATTTTTTATAGTGAATTTCATATTCTTTGTCGTTTAATTAAATTTATTTAACACATAAGATATTTATCCCACATTAAGTATGTTATCCATAGAGTCTCTTCATAGGGCCCAAATTAGTGGTTTCAAAGTATACATAATTTATATACATCCCAAATAGTATTGTTGTGTTTCTAAGTTTTCAACATTGATTATATGCCCATATATATGAGGTTTGATTATAACGTGTTAGAGATCGAGACTCATGACCCTTAATCATTCCTTCCATCATGTCTTTATATGGGAGTGAAATTTTCAATGAAGCCAACTTAGATATGTTCCAAAAAATATATAGAGCATACTTTTCAAAGAGAAAGGGAATATTTGGAATAATATCATGTGTGATAATTATAATGTATTGCTGATAAATTTTCACTCCTTACTAAGCAATAGACATCTTTGATAATATCTCATTCTCATCATCCATTTTCATAAAAACCATACAAGGTAGAAATCAATCTACACATTTCTATGTTTGAAGGTAAAATAGATGAAAATGCATAATATAATTGGATCAACCTCATATATTCATACTAAATGGTAAATCATTTCTATGACAAATAAAAAATTACATTCAATCCTATGAAAATTTCTTTGTTAGTTAAGAAATGGTTGGAAAATCATTTCACTACACATGACAAAGATATAATTATAGATTCATTTATAGACACATGGAATGGTTTCAGAGGAATCACTCAAAGAAACTTATTATTTTGTTGGTAATTATTATGATCAATAAATTTTAGTTTTGTCGGTTATGCCAAGGTAAAGATTAGTC
Source organism: Torreya grandis (assembly GCA_037957365.1). Classification (NCBI taxonomy): domain Eukaryota; kingdom Viridiplantae; phylum Streptophyta; class Pinopsida; order Cupressales; family Taxaceae; genus Torreya; species Torreya grandis. Next base: position 80,229 of record JARHVA010010504.1, on the reverse strand, counting down.
CGTGTAGTAATACATATATAATTTTTATTCTTTGATGTCCAAAATTGGTATTTAAGATTCAAAGTAGAATCTTTTTCTAAAGCATAGGTGAGGCTCGAGATTGAACATCTAGTGATATTTATATTTCCTAACAATATCCACCATTGGGCAAGCCTATAGATATGCTTTCAAGTTTCAATAAAAGGCTAAGGCTAAGACTAAGACAAAAGATTAAAATTATCAAACTAAGAAAAAATAACCTAAATCATCCAATAAAACGTATATGTCATGTAATAGATCCAAAAAACCACCAAATAAGAAGCAGCAACCATTAGATGATAAAAAAATATTCCAATACTAGAAAGTGGTGTTTACATCAAAATGCCAATAGCCATTCCAATGAGGAATGCCACTCTAGGAAAATTATTCTTACATAAATTGAGGCCACTATTACCATAATTGTAGCATTATTAAAATATAAATAAATCATGGAGTCTAAGTTTATCTCCATGGTAGGTACTAAAAAAATATCTACTACCCATGCAGCAATAGAGTAAATAGAAAGATTGTTCTATTCTAAAATGAGAATCAATGCCCAACTAACACACTTAATTATTGATAATAGAAGTTATAAGATCTTGAATTCTCTTTAATAATTTCATATATTAAACTTACCACTAACACATCACCCTAAACCATACTCCATTTGATGGTTTAGTGTGTGTTCTATGAAACACATCACTCAACAATGTCAAGTGGTGTATCGTATCAATCCTTTTCAAGATACACTACTTCACAACATTGATCCTTTAGAGGTATGTGATATTATATTAGGTTAACCATATATTTTCACCAACATGAAATTTATGAAGCAAATCTTTGAAATTTATCATAAATATTGGTGATTTAAGATATTACATGACATAACTAATTTCAAATCAATCACTCATTAGTGGAAATAAGCTTATGAAGCTAGTCAAATTTAGCAAGATATTTTTGCTTTTGATGGTGATATTTTAATTTAATAAATTACTTGCAACACCTAAGGTTATCATATTTACTCCAACATCAACATATAAAGTTGCATTATAACTCATGTTAGAATAACTCAAGGATGTGCTATATCTACCTAAATAAGTTCCTACACACTATTAGGTAAAGTATATAAATGTTATAATTCATGGGATAACTATTTTTAATTCTTCATTATCATTTTTGGATAATGAATAAATCAAGTGGTAGATCCTTGAACTCAAGTACAAAGCATATATTAGGCCCAACTCATCACCTTATGGCAACCCAATTATGCTTTTGAAAAAAAAATATGTCACATGAAGGCTCTACATTGAATACAGTGTAGCAACAAAATCATAGTAAAAAATTACTACCATTTCCACAAATTGAGAATATTTAGGACAATCTATGTAATAAAAATTACTTCACTCTGATCAAACTCAATTTCATATATAATCATATTCTTATTGATACTATAGATGTATGGAGGATAACATTCAAGGCAAAATAAGGTTATTGTAATGGTTAATCATTCCATTCTCTTGATGAACACTCTGTCGACATGCATGCATACATAAATGTTGGTTATTTAAAATACTACATAACATATTTAATTTCAAATCTATCACTCATTAGTGGAAATCAGTGTAAGAATATAGTCACATTTAGCAAGAAATTTGTGCCTTTGATGGTGAGATTTTAATTCAATAAATTACTTGCAAAAACTAAGGTTATCATAGTTACTTCAACATCAACACAGAAAGTTGCATTAAAACTCATGTTGGAATAATTCAACGATGTTTTATATCTACTTAAATAAGTTCCTACACATTGTGGTAATGTATATAATTTATATAATTCTTGGGGTAATAATTTTTAATGCTTCATTATCATTTTTAGATAATGAATAAATCACGTCATAGATCATTGAGATCATAGACATAGAACATATTATGCCCAACTCATCACCTTGTGGTAACCCAATTACACTTGTGTAAAATAAAGATGTCACATGAAGGATCTACATTGAATACAATGCAGTCAAAAAAATCACAATGAAAAATTACTACCCTTTCCATAAATTGAGAATATTTGGGACAATCTCTTCAATGAAAATTACTTAACTAATATCAAACTCATATTTTTATATCATCAAATTATTGTTGATAATTTAGGTGTATGGAGGACAAGATCCAAGGAAAAATAAGGTCATTATAATGGTTCATCATTCCATTCTCTTGACCAACACTCCATCTGCATTCATGCAGATGATGAATGAAATCTTGATGCCATTCAAAACATCATTTTTCATATTCTACCTTAATGACATCTTGATTTTATTTAGAACATGGGATGAATATTTATTCCATACATAGCAAGTGCGTGACACTTTTAGGAAACATAAAGTATATGTAAACATTGAAAAATGTTGATTTTCTATGTCACATATTGAATATTTGGGATATATTGTGGATGCATATGGAGTCCATGTGGAGACGAACAAGATTTAAGTGATCTAGTATTGGCCACAACTAAATATATCTCATAAAACTTCACAAATTTATAGGTTTGGAAAATTTATATTGGATAATTTTAATTGCTTTCTCACATATGACTTGGTTTCTAGACCAAGTTACCCAAGGTGTTGCTAAAGCAAAGGTCAAATGGACTACTACACAATTTAAATAATTAAATGAATGAAACTTAGACTTTACTCTACACCATTACTTAATTTTTAAGACCTTAAATAATCATCTAAGTTTGATACAAATTCCTCTTATTTTTCACTTGGAGTAGTCCTCATTCAATGTGGTCACCTGGTTGCTTGCCAAAGTAAAATTTTCACCGTGCTATTAAGGAATTAACTAACATATTATCACAAGATTTATGATATTGTTTAGGCATGTAATCATTAGAAGCATTATATATTTTTTAAGGAGACTATGATCCATAAATATCATAAGGATATTTAGTTATTGCAGAATCTGAATAAGTTGTACAAAGAGCAACATAATAAATGGTCTTCATATTTTCAATATTTACATTTAAACATCAAACATAATAAGGGAAGTGTAAATCTAGTAGTCAATTCTTTGAAACATCCTATAGCTAAAACTCCAATTTATGTATGTTACACATGTGGACATGAAGTCAACACATGGTCCTAATTGTATCCATTCTATATTTATTTATAGATATCTATCAAAATTTGATATAGAGTAATTAATTTCTATAATTTTACTTGCACAATGGTTTTTTATCTCATCTTGAGTACTTATGAGTTTTGTATGAAGAAGAGAGAAAATTTATATGGGATGCTCATTCTAGAAAGGTTGTTGGTTATTTTGGTATTGAAAATACACTTAAAATGTTCTAAAAGTATTTCTAATTGCCACATATCGAGTTTGATGTCTCTAAAGACATCATGTCATGTATTGCATGTGACCTAACCAATTTAGTAAACAAGAATCATGGTTTGTACACACTTCTACCAGTCTCAATGAGACCATGGGAATATATTTCCATGGAATTTATCAAAGGATACTCTATTACCAAGCATGGTAATGATTACATATATATCATACTCAATGGATTCCTAAAATTGACAAGTCTTATACCTTGTAAAAAAGCTATAACAGCTTTAGAAATAACTCACTTATATTCTAAGTATGTCTAGATCCACTTTGGAATATCATAAACTATCTTTTGTGATAGAGTATAGTTTTTGAGCCATTTTAGGAAAAAAAATTGGTCTATGCTAGACATAATGTTGAACAAGTTCACTATTTTCCATCCCTAAACTGATGGACAAACAAAAGTGGTCAATATAATTAGAGTGAATCTTTTAAGAGTGTAAAATTAAAATAAGAAACATACATAGGATGAAATTATAGCCTTCATTCAACACAACTCCAATAAAGCTCTGCTTAGTTCTACCTCACATAACCCCCTTCATGTTTATTTGGATTTCCATCCCTTCACACCCATTGACATAGCTTATCATATGACACAAAAAAAAATTTAAAAAAATTATAATAAAAATGAAATTGAAAAACTTTTTTAATTAATTTATTTCATTTCAACATTTTTAACATGTGAAAACCATTATACAACAAGAAAATGTGATGTACAAGTAGTGTCATGATAATCATCAGATATTGTATACCTTTGATGTGTGTGATCCATTCTAGCTACACCTATAAAACGAAGAAATGGTAGGACCGTACCCTAAGATTTATATACTTTGGTATGGGTCTTATACCATTACAAATAAAGTAGGAGATAATACTTTCAAGATCAATATTTATACCTATCTTGGGTTGCATCTAGTCTTAAATGTAGAACACAAGGAACAATATTTTCCTACTTGTTGGATACTTTAGATGTTATGGAAATTCTCTATCAGATATAGATCAATCCATACTATTATATTCTAGAAGAATCAAATCAAGTTACTGATGCTAGGGTCAAACAAACAAATTGACAAGAGATCCCTCTCTTAGAGGTCATCAAAATAGGTAATGTGCTTTCCATATGAATATGGTTTATAGAAGTGTAAATTACAATAAGTTCCCACGTCCTCTTTCCCAACTACATCCAATGGGAACCATTAATTTTCAAAGAGGGGAAATTTATCCAAGATGATTTGGTCACTGATTCATACTGCATATTACTATAGTTGCATGTCCATCCTTTTTCTTACTTTAGTTGCTATGATAGTGTACTTATAAAAGGATTCCTTAAAAATCTGTTTCTATGTTAACACATAGTCCCTTTAGTGGTAATGCTGTAACCAATGGTCTATTAGTAATACTATTTAATGGCATCACCATAATTTGTGGTGACAAAGAGGTTGTTACCAATAGTTATAATCATAAAATGAATGCTTAATATTCTTACATTGTATAATAATGTAGACTTGCATTATTTATAGGTTACTAATATATTGTGGCAAACCACATATCAAAGTAGAGATGGGAAGCCTAGTGACAACACATATGATCTTTTAGATTGTATAAAACTTAAAATAATATAAATTTTCTATTACAGTTCTCATTTTAATTTCATCTTGTTCTTTCTTTCATTTTTTTACTGCAATATATTTCATTTTCTCTATCATTGAAGAAATTGCTTCCACACATGACCTATTTAACCCATGGTAAGTAGGTAGTCCATTGGGTCTTCTCTCAGGCCTCAGATCAAATATTTTGTCTATTCTTACAATCCCAAGAAAATGTTGATGCAAAAAAAATAGGCTAACCTTCTCAAGGCCATAACTTTTGACCCATAACATCATTTGAGCTCTTTCATGCACTAAAATGACCATATCAAGAAGTTATATTCTGCACTAAGACATTCTATCTACTTAGATTTGATTTTGATAATTTTTGGAGGCCAAACAAGATCATATGAGGGTACGAACTTAATGTTTAATGAAATTTTCAAGAATTTTCTATTTTTAGAAATTATATATTTTTAGAACCGGATGTCAATATTTGTTGAGATTCATCCAATAGTCTAATTTTATAATTTAAGATATTTCAGAAAAAAAATTAGAGCTATGTATGCTTGCATGTAAAACTTACTATAAATAGTGGTTGCTAAAAATAGACAATTTTTTTTAGATTTTTTTAAATTTATTGTTTGCATGTCAACTCTAAATTCAAAGTTGAAGATTATTTAAGTATGGTTTGGATTTATAATTATTTCAAACAATCAATACAAATCATTTCTAAATATTATTTCAAAATCTTAACCTATTGGTAATTTTCTTGTTCTTAATAATTTTCCAGTTCATTAAATGTGATTGAGAAAGAAACTTATGATGATTTTTATCCTTTTATTGTGCAAAGTAAAAATTTAATCCTATACTTAAATATTAAGGTTTAAATACGTATTCTAAGTGTTTAGAGTGGATTTATGATCCTATCTTAGGATAAAGTGGATAAGACAATGAGATTATATAACGAGTATTCCTACTACCCTAAAAAACACATAAGAAGACACATTTATAGAGTCGGAGAATCCTTTAGTCATAGAGGCTTAATTTTGTTTCCTCTCCAATTTTAACTTTAAGATTTTCAAATTACTCAGAGAACTATACACATGGGTTTCTATTGTGAAAACTATGCCCAAACATCTTTGAATTTATTTTTTTTGTTGTTTTATTCCAATTTTTTAAATATGATTTAATTTATTTTTATACTTTTGGGTAATGAATGGAAGATCGTATGAAGTAAAACTTTCAAAATTAGTGAATAAATACAGCTAGTGCATGAAAGATATGTTTTTTTAGAAACTCAAGAAGCAATAAAAGGTAAATAACGGGAATACTATCAGAGAATCTTTAAAAAATATAGAAATTTGAAAATCCTAAAAATTTAAATCTAAGAGCTTTTAGTTTCTCTAAGATGCTGAAGATAAGCATCTCTCACTTTTTTTTACATCCATAAGAATTGAAGGCATATATGCATTTTAAGGATACTAAAATATCAATTAACATAGGATATTTATCTCTCAAAGGGATGAAAATACTTCACATAAAAAATGCATATTGTCACCTCTATTCAAAACTAAGGACATAGTTAACTAAACTTGTTACTTCCTATTTTTATAGGAGTGTGGTAAATCTGGCAATGACTCAATAAGGGGAAATTTACGGATATGACCCATGCGATAAAGTATGGCCGGGAAAATAAAATACAAGTGTCAAAGAGAGTACAAAATGGGGAAACAAATTTTCATTGAAATTATATTTTATGCTTTAGCATACTCAAGGGCATGTTTCATGAATAAAATAATTACCTTCTACTTTTGGATAAAACATTTATCAGATAGAAGATCCCTTCCTTTATATAAAGAATTTTTAGATCAGTAGTTAAGGGAATTTATTTTTTGGAAATAAATATAATGATTTTTTTAACAAAAGTTGTTTTATTTAAGATTATTTGAAAGAGTCAGAATAAATTTCTCTGTAAGTCTGATTGGTATTTATGCATTATTTTAATCTGATTTTTATTCGGTCCTATTTCTAATATTTAATAATCATTTATATTAATTTAACTCAAGTATTTGTTATTTTAGATGTATGTGATTGAATTATAGATATTTTTGAATTAATTCTAGTTGTTCAGATTAAGACAAACCCCACATTACTTTAGATGTATGTGATTGAATTATAGATGTTTTTGAATTAATTCTAGTTGTTCAGATTAAGACAAACCCCACATTTGACAGGTATGATAACTAGCAAGGAAAACTAGTTGTTATTCTTCATTTGAAACCTTGTTATTTTGGTAATTAACTAACTGAAACTAAATTAGGATTTTTATAATTTTTTATTTATTTGAACTTGTAATATTTAATTGTGTGCATTTTATACATTTTTAAATTACGTCATCTATTATTGATTTAAACCTATGTTCTTTTGGACTTATAATGGTTTGGTAAACTAAATATTACAATAATTTTAAAATACCTTAATTAATTTGAATAAGCGTGTCTAGTTATTTCCTGAGGAAAGAATAATCCCAATTTTCCCTGTACATTTTATGTTTATTTTCAATTTAAATTTTGTAAATAAAATAGATAAGAGTATAATTTCTAAGTTGGGTTTGTAAATAAAAAAGATTAGAATAGAATTTAGTAGACTAAATCAGGATAAATAAATTAGATTCATAAATGAATAAGTGAATTGAAGGTTTTAGTAACTCATACACTAGATTGTCTCTAACTTAGGCCTATAATATGAATATTTTCGCTACCCCTCATCATTAAATTTACAAAACATTAGACAATTAAATTGGTTATTCGAGGGGGAAGGATCTGAAGGAAATCTAATAATGCAGCCCTTGGAATTGTTTGTGTGTGTGTATTTTAATAAAATAAAATTGGAATAGATAAAATGGGTTCTATGGATATCAACTTGATATCCCGTGAGATGCCATATAATGTTTGCACATGTTACAAACTAGTGAAAATAAAACTGGTGAAAAACATGGTCATACGTATAAAAAAGTCATCATAACCTTTAATATTGTGCATGAAAACATAAAATGTATTTTGTTTTCTTTTACTTTAGAAAATATTTCACATGATTAGTTTTTTAGTTTTACACTTAGCTCAATTAGAAACTGAAAAAAAATTATAAAATGCATTATTACTATAATTTGTCCAAATCGTAAATTGTGGTGTTTTCTTTAATCAATTCTTAATGTTTAATAAATAATTAAATTAATCTATAATAAATTTTAAGTTAAGGTTTCATGATGTTTCATTTTAACTTGATTAAGCTCATAAAAAATTGGTAGAAGGAACCAATTCTTAGAGGTAATACTAGTATATTTATTGTTGCTTATAAGTTAAAACATGTAAGACATCACTTCCACAAATGGAACAAGGAAGTACTTGTAAAAATATTTAGTGAAAAATATATCATTGAATTTAATATTCAAAGCCTCCTAAGACCAAGTGCAAAGGTTTGGTCATGACAAAAGTGTACTCTTCATTTAAAAAATAGCTATATTTAAAGCTAAATCTTCTTTCATTAAAGAGGATATTTTATAGGAAAATAAATATAGACACTATTGGTTTAAATTAATGCAACCTTAATACAAAACTAATTTAGTAATGTACCCTGACTATGCATACTTATAATAGGATATTGAAACTCAAAATTAGCAATGGCCACTATACTTAAGATCTGGATGTGATTAAAAATGAGGTAGTATATTTATTAGGGAACTTCCTTAAAGACTCGTCACTCTATTTTTATCTAGTGTAATAGGAATTTATTAATGTTATTTTGGAAATTAGTGATGTTAGTTAAAATTAAGATTTAATGAGACCTTTCATAAAATAATAAATAAAGACTCCACTTCAGAGCATGGACAATGACAAAGCCTAAGATCAATTGATTCCCTCTAGGATTTTTCAAACATTTTTATTTTTTTTAAATTTTATAAATGTATATTCTCAAATATACCAATGAATGTATATCCTCAAGTAAAATTCAAAAGTATTTTAATTGTAATTTTATAGTTCTAATCTTGAAGAAAGCTAATGTGGATTTCTTAGACATCTCCAGACAAATAGCCCTTTGTAACACCATATACAATATTATAAAAAATACTTATTTAATCATTTCAAAATCCTCATTCCTCTTAATATTTTAAAACAATGAGAAGGTTTTATCCCAAAAAAATAAATCTTAGATTATGTTGTTATTTTACATAAACTAATTCACTTAGCTAAATTGAAGAAGGAAGTGACTAATGACTATGATCATCAAACTTACTATTAGAAATTATTTTGATAGGTTACATTGAAAATTTATTTTCAATATCCTTAATAATTTTGGGTTCTTAAAAGTATGGTATGATTGGTATAAATATTATGTCTCAACTCCTATGTTTTCAATCCCTGTAAACAACATCCCAGGTGGATTTTTCAATGCTTTCAGAGGTCTCAATTAGGGATATTTTATCTCACCCTACTTCTTCATCATCATCGAGGAGGCCCTAGGTACAACATTCTCAAAGGAAAATTTGTTTAATATCATTAACGATTTTAACATTACTAAGAATATTAACTTTGCTCGTGGATATTTTGTGAATGATAGAATTATAGGAAACCTTGCTTGCATTGTACCATATATAATGTTGAAGAAAATCCCTGACTGGTATCAACGTGCTTTGGGTGAAGAAACTAGCCTCTTGAAATTAAAAAATTTCTTACTCCCAAATTTACTTTATAGATAAAATATGATTAATAAAATTCTTAGATTTTGTTTAGGTTTTCTTCCCAACAAATACTTGGGGATTCCACTTTCTAATAAATATTACAAAAAATTGTCTTGGGATAATATGTCTATTAATTTACAAAATAAAATGGCTTATTGAAAAGGCAAATGGTTCTCTTATGTAGGAAAAATATAATTAATTCAAGTTGTCTTGATGTCAGTCTTAGAATCTCCAGCTAGTGTTAAATCAAGATTAATTAACATTATGAAAACATATGTGGTATGGTGCTTCTAAATTTAAGAAACTTGTTTTAATGAAATGGGAAGAGGTTTTTTCGCTTAGATCAAAAGTGGTATTTGGATTAAAAATTTGTTCATGATGAATGAGATCTATGATTAAAAAATCTATGAAAAATCTATTGAGACAAAGAAAACATTTGAAGCATCTTTCTCCGAAGAAAGTATCTTGATAACATAGATAACGAGGCCCATATTTTTAATATAGATCATTTGATGTATGGGTCTTACTTCTAAATGTAGAGACCTTATCTATAACTCCATTCAATAGTATTTAAAAAATATTAGATATGTTAACTTATGGAAGGATCCATGGTCTACTATGGGGCCTCTATGAAATCATACTTACTTCAACATTTTATAAGATTAAATAAAAAAACTTAGAGAATCTTAATCTAAAGAAAGTATCCTCATAACATAGTTGAACATGCCCATATTTTTAATATAGAGCATTAGCTATATGGGTGTTATATTTAGAATTTCATTGGAAAATGTAGAGACCTTATATATAACTCCCTCCAATATGATTTAAAAAGTGATATACCTATTAACTTATGGAAGGATCCCTGGTTTAATGTGGGCCCTCTATGGAATCATCCTTCCTTAAACATTTTATAATATTATTTTTCTAACCATTGGGGACCACTATGATTTGTGATTACTTGGTTGAAAAACTAGGCATATGGGCCCCTCAAACAAGATGGAAAAATACAAATATTTATAAATCCAACCATTCCTATGATCTTTTATTTATTTAAACATCTTCCCAAACTCTTATCATATTCATAACTCAGAGAATATTGATGTCATAAAATGCAATGGAGATACTTAGGAATTTTTTGGTGAGACAAGGATATAACTAGTTAACCTCTCATACTATTTAAACATTAAGTAATGTGGAAAATGTATGGATCCGTTGGGAACTTCCTAAAGTTAATGTAAGTTTTTGGTTTATCATGAAAAAGAAATACATTTTCTTGGATAAACTTTAAATAATTAGTTTTAATGGTTCATCTTTGTACATCTTATGTGAAAATAATAATCAATCTATGAAAATCTTCCTACTTCATTGTAATTTTTCTTGATGAATTTGACCTTGCTTCTTTAAAAAATGAATAAAATTTGGGCGGTAATAGGTTCTATTGAGAAACTTACGATTAAATGGAGAAAAGAGTGAGGGTTCAAGTCAGGGATATTTGGGTAATGGCCCTATCTTTGATCATCTAGATCTTATAAAAATAAAGAGACAGTAAAGTCTTCAAGACCCTATTCCTCTCTAAATAAATAATTACTCTTAAAATTGAGGTTCTCCTTTAACATATTTTTAAGGATAAAGTACCACCTCCTAAAAATAATGTCATTAGAGAGGAATGTCATATTCTCCTAAAATGGAATTTATTGAAATAAAAGTTTGACCTCGCTCTTTAAATCCACAAAAGGCTAATAATTATGTAAAGGTTGTGCAGTGATAATTATGTCAATTTAAATTTTTAAAAGGGATCCAAAGGTAACCCAGGTATTCTTTGAGGTGGAGGTACCTTCAAAGATAATTAGGGACAATTGATGTCCCTTTATGCCTATAACATTATATGGTCTTCGAAAAAATTCCTTGATGTGCCAACTCTTCTTATGGCTCTGAGAATGTTATTGAATATAATTTTATGAAAATATTTGTGGAAGGTGATTCTTTGTTTATTATAAACATTGTTAAATTGAGAAGAATTGATCAATGGAAACTCAATTTAATGATTTATGATATTATCCATGTCATTTCCTTTTTAGAGGATCTTTATTTTTTCTCATAAATTTTATGAGACTACCTCTCTACTTGATTTTTTGGCTAACTTTTATATTTTCACCTTTTTCATAATGAAGACTAGAATTGAAAAGTTTCCCCTCCTTGAGAATAATTCATATAATTGATCATAAAATACATTACCCACTTACAAAATCACATTTTAATATTTGATGTTCTAGTGTTTGGATAGGTTGTTTATATTTTAGGGCTTTTACTCAAGTGGTTTTCTAGGTACTTGTCATCTAACATAATTTTTATGTTTTATTACTTGATGTTGGTTTGTTTGGGTTTGTGCAACTTGAGTAGCCTAGGTTATGGATTTGGGTTTATTTTTTTGAATTAATGAAGGTTTTCCTTTGCATTTTGGATTCTTGGATCAATGGTGCTTGAGGACCTCTGATAGGACATGTAGTATGTCTTGGTTTTGAACATCATCAAAATTGTCTAATTAGTGGTCTTGGATTAGTTCTTAGAATATGTTCTAGTAATTAGAGACCAAAGATTGTAGGAGAATTGTTTTTTCATGTTTTCCCTAAGTTGTTCCGTGGTGGTGCTTCATGTACTCTTCGATTGATATAGGATTTAAACTCATTTATTGTTTTGTATTATTATTTGTGGTGTTTATGTATTTGTGTTCTTTGATCTTCTCTTTTCTATATTGCTAGTTGGCTTTTGTGGTTATTTAAAATTTTAGGTCTTTTTACTCATCCCCTTTTATTTTTTGGAGAAATTTTATGAATTTATTAGTTTGATCTACTTATCAAATAATTTTGTATCATGGGGTAAGGGTCACTTTAACCTTATTATTCTCTATGAACAACATTCTATTCAATCATAAACCTAATGAGACATTAATTTTGAAAATATATTTAAAATATTTCAATTCAATCACTTTTATGTTTATAAGAAATTTTATTGTAAATGCTTTATCATTTGAAGGCTATCCTTATGGATATGAAATTGTTTTATTAGAAGATTATCTTTACCCAAGAACTAAGTCATCCACCTTATATCTTCATCCTGGTTTAACAGTCCACACACACACTTTTTTATTAATAAAACATTAAACCATGCCAACAATACAAATGCATACATTATACATAAATAGTTTTTTAACATGTATTCTAACTTTAAAAATAATATATTAAAAACATCTTGCACCATAAAAATTAAATGATAATGAGGATTAATTATAATATTTCATGGATTATATCCAATAAAGTACCTATAAGTACCCCTTTGTTAAGTCGTAATACTATTTTTGAAGTAAAAGATAATTTGTTAAATAACCTTGACATATCAAAACTATAAGTTTTTATAGGTTTTGGTGATCAAAATTTAAATTTATAACACCACCATTAACTTATGAAAGTATAGGCCTTCTTAAAACAAAATTTGTATAACGATGAGTTTGCACTTGTGGATGCACCTACTAAAAATATCTTAAGTAAAAATTTTGAAATTAAATTTTATGTAAAAGAGTTTCATGTGTGGGGCTAAATTTTGATGTAAGTATACCCAAAGCTTATGTTCATTGTAATTAAGATGGAGGATTATATTTTGGAGCTAAGCCCTTAGATTTATCTCACAAAGAGATAAAACAACATATTCCATTCTAAACAACCTCTTTTTTCATGATGGTTTTTACAAAGTAGTGGTGGAGAGTAGTTAGGAGTTTCATTGAACATGATATAGTTTATATTTTATTATATTTCCCATCATAACCTAAATTCATCAAAACCTCCAAACATACTGGTAAGAAGAGATCTTCCATGTTCAAAAACTGGTGTTTCTTGACTAGAAAACACTTAAAATGCTTCTCCTATGATTTGAACAAGCAAACTGCTGCAAACTAAACATATTTAAATTAGATGAACATGAAGACAAATATTATATTGATGATGATGCTTGAGAAAATAAAATGCACCAGGCTACCTTTATCAAGTTTAGTTTTGTTATTTTCTTTAACTCAGCCCAAGAGCAATACTACCACCATTCATTTTATGTCATCTATTTCAAATCAAGCAAAACCACATTCTATTTTAGTCAAGGATTTCAATGGACTTAGAAAGCCACTTTTTGCTTTAAAAATACTACAAATATGTGTTTATCTCTAGATAATACACATTTATAGTGTATATCTATTGTTGTCATGTTTCTTTATGGGAGTATGAGTTGATTCATGTATATTTCTTACGTTTAACAATTATATCATGAAAGAAACTTTATTTTATTTCATCATGATTATCATTATATAATCATAATAATATTGAATAAAATCTATCAATTTTAAGAAAATTAATATATCTAAAGAATTAAATGTTTAATATAAAAAATATAAAAAATATTTTTTTAATCTAATTTATTTTTTAACTTTCATAAAATTCATTCCCATATTCATCAAAAAATATCTTTATTAATTATAAGTGAAAATAAAATATTCATTACTTCATGCATAACTTTAACTTTAAACAATTTTTAGTAATAATTGAATGTCTAATCATTTTCATTAATCACGATATACAATGATTGTGGCTACATCTTTGTGCCTAATCTTTGTTTGGAATTAAAATTATATTAATTATTATGACTATTGATTATTATTACATATATTTAAATAATTTGATTATTTATTTATTTTATAATATAAATACTTAATAAATAAAAAATTAGTGTTTTGATTAGCCAACAGGGAATGAGGAATTTACTACTAGGTTAGGCAATAAAAAATCAACAGGGGTTATGTTAACAACTGAATAGTTTTAGATTTAGTTTATATATTATCTAAGATAAATGTATATATTTTATATATATTAAATAATAATACATATTATATATAATCACAAAATAAAAATATGCAATTCCACCATCTTTCTTTGTACCTTTAGGGCAGTGACTAGTTTTATATTTCAGGAAAATCACCATGCTCTCCATGAAAATATTTATGTTTTTGAATTTGAATTAAATAAATTAATTTGAGTGCCATGGATTTTAAAAGGTCACTTTTATTTATTAATAATAAAAATAAATATTACAATCAATTTCTAAAGCTAGCCAGCCTCCCACATAAACTATAATTTGTTAGTTTTTAGTTAGATTGGTTATTATTCTTTGTTTCTTTATTTATTTTTTAAATTAAATTTATTTAGTTATTTAATTATTTTAATTTAATTTAATTTTAATTTTATTAATTTTTTTTATTTTTATTATTTGTAGATTCCCCACAAATAATCCACAAAGAGTCATTTTTTTCATTATCTATTTTAATTAATGATCAGTGGCAAAAATAGATAATTATTGTGAATATATCAAGGATTATTTTAATTTGGTAAAATTTAAATATATAAGTGCATATATATATATATATATATATATATATATATATATATATATATATATATATATATATATATATATATATATAATAATAATAATAATAAAGTAGAAAGATTATTTTTAAACCAACATATGAAGTAAATAAAACTTTATGCATCAAATGAGAATTATGAATGTGATGTTTCACATTAAACACTACTATAAGAAGTAATTATTATTAGGAGAAAATTAAAATAAACATAGTCTGTGGGTAGTTTACTTTTATCGGATATAGTAGTTTCCATCCTCTTAATTAAAAAAATAATAATGCACAATGAAAAATAAATGTTGTATGGAGAGTAAATTTAATTAATATTTATCAAGGATATTGATACTTTATCATAGCGAAGTAAATTATACTGTGAAAAAATATAATTCTTTCAGATCTCTAGACACTTTGCTAGCTACATAGCAATGCTAAAACATCCTCAAATAAATCATTTTAAAAAAATAACAAAACCCCAATCTCAAAAATTGAATTTGAATTGCTTATTCTCCTAATGAATCATATATTTTTCAATATGAAATATGAATCATACACAGACACACCCCATTCTAAATTATGTATGATATTAAGTATGTTATGTGGTGGAATTATAAAAATATCTTTAAATTTTATTGTTTCAACATATTCTTTCTTACAAATATGGTTAATCATACCTATCTAATGAAAGCAATTATTTTAGAATGGAAAAACATAGAAGTGTTTCCTAGGTGAGATTTCCAATTTTAGTTATCCACACTCTTCAGTTAAAAAATGGTTATGTTCACCAACAATCCCATGTTATTTTAAAATAAATTGGGGCCACTAATTCTTATCTATCAAATGATAATTATATTATGTTTTAAAGTTTAGGTATAAATTCCTAATTTTTGAAATCAAATTTTAAACTATTTATTCTTAAAACAATATCCTTTAAATTCATATTTTTATCTTCATGGTTTTCAATTGAAATAAATAAAATGAGTATAGTTTATTAAAATCTAAAATGTGTCTAAAATATTAAATGTTTTTGAGGTTTTATTTATGTTTTTGTAAGTTGTGAGTTTCATTTTATTTTATCAGGGTTTTTAGGGCTTCATATATTTATAACCCTTCATATTAATGATCTCATTATGATTTTATGATGTTTATATGCTAAATGAATGTGTTCTATTTGTATTAGGCTAATATACAATTTGATGTTGATATTTTCATAAGGATATACATGTTATGTACTAAAAAAAATACTAGTAACAATAAGTTGGGTTTGTGTATACCATTATTCTTCATTCTAGGTTATGGAAAAAAAATCATGGATTAGGAGCATGCTTATTTCTTTGTGGTTTTAGATTGGTTTAGTACTATATCAGTTATTATTTCTTGTAAGAAAATATTTAAAGGTAGTGATATGGTTGGGTTTTTATTTATTGATATGTGGGTTAATTTTGGTTTGAAACTTTTATAATTTTAGATTGGGACAAAAGATTTGATGGTATGTTTCGGGTCACATTGCGAGAGAAGATACATACCAAGTTAAAATGGTATGTTACTTTTCATCCACAAATTAATGGCTACATATAAGTTAGGAATATAACATTGGTTTAAATCTTGAGAGGCTAAAATAGGAAGTATTTAAAGTGTTATGTTAAAAATTCGGTGTAAATTTAACATTATTATAATAAAGAAACATAATATTTTACTCAAAAAATTCCTTTTGAATCTTATTTTGGTTATTTATCTTCATATGCATTTGATGTTGTTTTGAGATAATCATAAAAAATAATTAAGAAAATTGAATCCATAGGTCCATATAGATGAAAGGGTCATTGACACTTCATTTTCTGCCTTATATGAAGATTTATTTAGTTTTAAATGTTGAAAACTTATGTATTTTTTAACCTTATATTATATACAATGAAGATTAAGGGTTTTCAATACAT
Source organism: Torreya grandis (assembly GCA_037957365.1). Lineage (NCBI taxonomy): Eukaryota > Viridiplantae > Streptophyta > Pinopsida > Cupressales > Taxaceae > Torreya > Torreya grandis. The sequence continues at coordinate 63,103 of JARHVA010010504.1, read as the reverse complement.
TCAATTTAAATAAAGAAGGATACTTAGTTTGTATTAGAGGATGTTATATTGTAGATTAAGGAAAATACAACACAAAGAAGAGTGAAAGAGCATTGGTGGGTTGGGCTAAGGGTTAGCTACTTGGAAAGGACAAATAATATTCTAGAAAATATGTATGAAAAAATATTTCCTCACTTACTCAATTCCTAAATATTTTAGGTCCATAAAAAGTTCAAACATTAGAGACAAGATGTGAAATTGGATCATAATATAGTAGTTATGTATATTAGATGTTTCAACTATACACAATAGTATGTAATTCATGCTTGTAAGACATTTCATAAAAAATAAAATTAGACCAAATGTGTTTTGACGGTAGAGTCAGTGTGGGGATGATCTAGAAATCTTCATATATGCTGAGTTTAGTGTTTTAAACTCTTGAAATTATGGAGTTTACTATAGATGGAGGAATTGTCACTATATGAAGGTGGTGGTTGTGTAATCACCATTTTATATAGGTGATGGATGTAAACCCACCTAGGTAGTTGCATAACTATCTTGATGGTTGTCTAATTTCTACTCTCTATTAACCAATTTTTTCATAACCATAAAAAAAATCCTAAAAGTGAGCAATTGTAAACATTTAATCTTCTCATTTTTTATTTGTATCATATTTTTGATAGATTCTAGAGGGAGAGTCAATAAATATAAACTCTATTTAAGGCAAGGAAAGAATAAGAGTCTTAAAATTGGATTCAAATTATAAGATAGATAGTTTATGTCTTGGTTCATGTTATCTTCCATTATTATTACTTTTAAGTGTTTTTTTCTAGTGTTGGTTTGTAAGATCTATTAATAAAAGCCAATTTTCGGAAGTAACTTATGCATCTATTAAACCACATAATATAAAGTGGAGAGAAAATGCACCACCAATTAGAGATTTTGCCATACTAGATTTCAAAAGGATAATCATTATATTTATATTATGTCTTTGTACTAATATATGGTTCATATTAGGTGTGTAATTACATACTTTCATTTATAGCTCTTCATAGTAATGTTTTTATGAGTAAAATAGTCTATAAAAATATAGTTTTCAATCTCTTATTGAGAAAAGAGTATAGAATCCATGATGATGAATATTAGTGTGAAATATCCAGATAGTTTACAAATCAATCTACCACTAATCTAGTACTAGTTTCTAATAAATTGAAATAAGTGACAATTAAACATAAATGGGATTGTACGATACAAAACAAGTGGATATATATTTTTGGTATTGAATGTTAGTTGGGTATTAATGCTTCTGAAATAGATACAATAATTAGTAGATTTTGTATTTTGGTACACAGGTTTACGTAAGCTTTAGTTCTTGACTTTCTTAATATTTATAAAAGACTTTATTTTTTATTCTAATAAAAAAATTTATATTTGGTGAGTATCTATAACTATATTAATTAATAATTTTGTTATATATAAATATTAGTAATACTTTTAATTTCTTTTTTTAACCATTTGTTTACGTGATAATCTTAAGTGTCAAGATTTTAGGGGTATTTGTTCCATTGAAATTTTTTGGGATATGATTTCAATATCATCCCTTATATCATGTTAGGTTTTACTGGTATCAAGAATTGATTCTTTATAAATTCTTTGTGAACCAAACAACTTACTCTTTTAAACTAACAACCATTCATAATTCTCATTTTTTATATATTAATTAAATATCATATTTAAATAAATATTGATGTCTCACTTTTCAACTAAATATAATTCAATAATATTGAATTATTAAAATGCATTAATATTTATTTATTACAATTATATTTTTTAAAAAGGGCACTACCCTAAGTGGGGCTTAGAAAAAGAGAAGGGGTCTTATAAAAGTTAAACCTACAATAGAATTAAACTCTACAGTGCAAGATTTGGTGATGGTAGAGAATGAGCATTTGATGTTCTCATTTGATCTATTAGATACAAAATTATATGCCTTACTAGAGTTTTTTGGAAAAACTACTTTTTGGGCTCTGTTAGGGTTTTCCCCATGTACTCTTTTAAGTTAGCATTCGGTTCCATGCTTTATCAACCTTGTGTCATACTGTAGTCTTAAGTACCTATGGGACTTTCTATTTATTTTCATTTAGTGTTTCTCTACTTCAGGTGAGGCTAACCTTTTTAATGCCTTCTTGTCATTCTATCCTAGTTCTTTTAGCTATAGAGAAGAATGGAGAAGCTTAGAGCAATGGTCCCCTACAAGCACTTAATCAATTTTGTCTTGAAATTATACCATGAGGAAATAATTTAGAACCTAATGTTATTTTCCTTATTCTTGAATTTAATTTTACATGTCCATGGTTAGAGAAATTTTATTTAATATGATATTTTATTCAAAGAATCAACTCTAAAAGTATGTTATGGCCTTGATTTCAAAATCATTGGGTATCTCATGGTATTAAGTTAGAGAACATATAGAACATGACAAAGGGTTATTTTTTCTTTTAGTTTTTTGACCCATCCCATGCCAAAGTAATCTATCATAAGTTTGCTGCTAGGTATGTCAAGAAATTACTTATGGTTCTCTCCCCCCAGACACTGTTGGAAATATTATCATTGATGTCAAAGGTCTAGTATTAGTGATATAAGCCCCATTACATTTAATGTTGTTTTTAATATTCATATCTTGGTTAATGTATGTTAATATTTATTTATTATTAATGAATATATTTTTGGTTACATATAAGTCAAAATAAGTTCCGTGGAGAAGTCAAAGAGTCATGGGGTAAAGATTAAAGAAGAATGGGATGCCTTTTCTCATGAATAGTCATCTTGAGGAATTCCAAGAGTCACCATGTGAAGGTGAAAGAGGGTACGGTGCATTGTTCTATGAAGGGACAATTTGAAGAATAAGAAAAGTCACCCAAATAAAGATAAAAGATGAAAGGATGCATTTGATTGTGAAGGGTCACCATGTGAGTTTTTAAATGAAAAGATATGAAGGGTCATACAAGTTTGCTGCCATTTTCCATGAGGATTGAAGGGTCACAAAGGGTGAGTGCCAAAGGTCATTTGAAAATCTATAAATAAAGGATTGAGAGGACATTTGTAATATGAAATAGATTGCATGGTTTGTATTTATTTTAGAGGAGAGAAAAGTAAGAGATATTATAGAGTTCTAACATTTGTTGAGTAAGCAAAATTGAGAGATAGTTTTTTTTTATACATAAGAGGGGTTGGTGTTCCTATAGGTTAGTGCTCACAAATAGCTGTTGTGTTGGTTCTTGATAAAGGGGTTGGTGCTCCTTCATGTTGGTGTTTGTGAACTTTATAATTTGAGTTGGTTCTCATTCATATATTTGAGATTATTCTTTATGGCTTTTCCCACATTGAGTTTCCATGTAAAAATTTGGTGTCTCTCTTTCTCTCTTATGTAGTGCATTTTATTATTTCAATTTTATTGCATATTTTGAATGTGTAATTAAGAAGTTAAAGAAAATAAATTAGATTAATCAAAAGATATATAATATACTAATTCACCCCCCTTCTAAGTATATTTCATGCTTAACGATTGGTATCAGAGTAGGTTCCTTAAAAAAACATTTTACAGCTTGAAGGTAGATCATGAAAGAACGATGGCTTGACTGCATCAAGGTTTTTATTCAATTAAGTCACCTTTGTTTGATGGGACAAATTATGATTTTTGGAGAATAAGGATGAATACTTATTTTATGTCCCTTAGAATCAATATTTGGTAATCAATGGTGGAAGAATATGAAGATCCAAAAACACTTGTAATTACTCCAGCCAAAAAAAGGAAAGTGAAAATAATGCCAAAGATTTAAATACTATTTTATGTGCTTTATGTGAATCAAAATTTGTTAAAGTTATACAATCTAAATCTACTCATGAAACTTGGGTAAAACTTGAGAATATTTACAATTGTGATGGAAAGGTTCAACAAGCTAAGCTTTAGACTTTCAAAAGATAGTTTGAGAGTTTGAATATGGAAGATGAATAAAATATAGCAAGTTATCATTCGTGGGTTGATTAAATAGTTAATCAGATAAAAGACCTTGGATAAAAGTTAGAAGAATCAATTATGGTATAAAATATTTGAGAATCTCTACCATTAAGATATGATTCAAAAGTTTTGGAAACTGAAAAGATGAAAAATTTATCCAAACTAAAGATGGATGAGATATGTGGTATTTTTATGGCATATGAGATATGGACCAAACAAGAGAAACCCTCAAACAGAAAATTTGCTTTCAAGACATCAAAGAAAGAGAAGGTTAAGATTCAAGAATAAAGTGGAAGTTTTAGTGATGATTAAGATGACAACGGAGCTCTATTCATTCACAATTCAAAAAATGGCATAGGTAAATATCAAGGAAAATTACCTATGCCATTTCTTGAATTATAGGTAAATATAAAGGAAAATGGCATATGTATATAGGACATTTTGTAGCTAAGTTTTTAGATAAGGGTAATGGTGATAATTAAGAAGTAAAATCTATATACAAGAAGAATTTCAAATGAAAATTCAATAATGGATTCGAGAAGAAGAGTTTGTATTCTAAAGATCCAAGCTCAACTGAGGATAATGGAGTTAGTGATTAAAAATAAGAAAAAATTCTATTTGTGGCCATACATGAATATGCCTTTGTAAACAATAGTATAGATGATCAATATGAAGAACATGATGAAGTCAAAGTGAATCTAGAAGGAGAATTCATTTGTGCCTTAGAAGAGTTAAAATCTCTTGAGAAGAAGAATCAAAGATTAAAGCTCCAGATCGATAAAAATGAAAATGAGTCAAAGGAAATAGTTAAAGATATACATACACACTTTGAAAAAGCTAAGAAGATTGAAAAAAATCTAATGACATAATTGTAAAATGTACATGATTAATATGAAAGGTATGTTATTATAATTAATTATTTAAAAGCAGATCTTAAGAAAAAAATAAAACAATCAATGATAGAGCAACCAATTATTCAAAATTTGAGAATAACACTAATATGTTGAATAAGATATTATAAATTCAAATATAAATATTAGATAAGATAGGTATTGGATTTGAAAAATGAGGCTACTACTTTCACAGACAAGGTTAACACAAAAAAAGGAAAGAGCTATGATAAAGCTCTTACAAAAAAGAAATAAAAAGGGAAGTAGTTCAGAATATATAGGACATCTCAAACAAAGAAGGTTATAAGGAACAGAGATACAAAATGTAATTAGGTTAGAGATACACAAATAGGTTCTATTTTTATGGTTACTATTTTTATTGTAATGGATCTGGTCATAAGTAAATAGAATGTCGAAAAAGAGATAAAAATTTTAGAAATAAGGAGAAGGAAACTCATGCAAAGTCAAGTAGAAGCCACAACTCTTTTACTCTTCTATCAGGATTTAATGAGGACATAATATGTTACAAGTGTAACAAATTCAGACACATAACCCATTATTTTAGAAGCATGTTTGAGTCAGTTAAGAAGAACCAGAGTTTCAAGTCTCCATTTATCAAAAAGAATGTTTAGACAGGTTCATGGTAGAAGAAACAACCTAAAAAATCTATATTGATACAGATAGCCTTGTATGCAACAAATGAAGAAAATCCATGTATCATTGATAGTGGATGTTCGAGGCACATGATAGGTGACAAGAGAAAGTTCATAACCTTGAAGAAGATCAATGGTGGTATAGTGAAATTTAGAGATAATACTATCACCAGAGTTGCTAAAAAAGGTACACTAAGTTTTGATAATGGTAGAACTAAAACTAAAAATGTTTTCTATGTAGAAGGTCTTAAACATAATCTTATGAGTGTAAGTCAAATGTCTGATCAAGGGCACACACTAAAGTTTTATGTAGAAGGTTGTGAAATTAGGAGAAAAGATTCAAATGTGTTGGTTGTAGATGTTCAGAGAATAGGCAATAATTTATATATATAATCAAACATTAAAGCTCAAAGATGTTTTTTGAGGCAGATTGAAGAGATTTGGCTATGGAACAAGAGAATGGGAGCCATAAATTTTGACAATCTTGTCAACATCATCAAGAAGCAAGCCGTCAAAAATCTTTAAGAGTTTACAAAGCCATCCAACATGCTTTGTGAACCTTGTCAACATAAGAAGTAGGCTAGAAGGCTATTCAAAACAAAAGAGTACTCGACCACTCAGATATTAGAGCTTGTTCACACTGATTTTTCTAGACCTATGTGAACTCAAAGTACTCAAAGTGAGAAATATTTCATGTTGCTTATTGATGATATTTCATGTATGACTTGGGTAATTTTTTTTAAAAAAATCAAAAGCTTTCAGACATTTCAAAGCATTAGTTGAGAATGAAACTGGTTTGAAGATTAAGTGACTAAGGTCAGATCAAGGAGGAGAATTGATGTCAAATAAGTTTATCAAGTTTTTTAAATACCATTGAATAAAGAGACATTATTCATCAGCCATAACTCCACAGCACAATGTAGTTGAATAGAGAAATAAAATAGATTAGAAGATGGTGAGGACAATGTTAAATGAATCCAAGATACCAGATAAATATTAGAGAGAGGAAATTGCTATAGTAGTGCATATTTAGAATAGAGAATTATTTAGAGTCAATAGTGATAAGACTCTTTATGAGTTATAGAAAGACAAACTAATAACAATTGATTATTTTAGAGTTTTTAGTATCATATGCTTCATAAAAAGAACTAAAGAAAAACTTGGTAAGTTTGAATATAGAGTAGATGAAGGCATATTTATTTGTTATTCTTGCAAAAATAAAGTTTATAAATGTTATAAAAAATAAGCAAGAAAATAGTTGAAAGTGCAATGTTAGGATAGAAGAAGATGGAACACAAAGAATTAGTGATCCAGTAGAAATTATTGAAATCATTGAAGAAGAAGACTTTGAAGAATGAGATGAAGATGAGAAGAAGGAAAAAAAGTAAACCAAAACCACATCCAAATATGTCCAAATAAATAAAAATAAAAGTGACATTATTAGGGACATAAATAAAAGAATTCACATCAGAAGAATGATGGTAAGTAAATCTAAGCAAGTTAATTTCTCTTTGTTATCTAAAATTTAACCTAGAACTTTCTCAGAAGTTAGACATGATAAGCATTGGGTTAAGGAAATGGATGAAGAATTGAATCATATAAAATAATGATACTTGACAATTAGTTCCAAGACCAAAAGATCAGAATGTGATAGGAACAAAATGGGTTTATATAAATAAGTTGAATGAAAATGGAGAAGTGATCTGGAATAAAGAAATATTAGTATGTAAAGGATATGCTTAGATTGAGGGAATAGATTTGGAATAAACTTTTTCACTAGTGGCATGGCTAGAAACTATTAGAATGTTTCTTGCATATGTAGTGTTTAAAGTTTCAAAGTGTTTCAGAAGGATGTCAAATCTACCTTCCTAAATGGGAATCTACAAGAAGAGGTCTACATTGAGTATCTTGAGGAATTTATTCTCTCAAATATTAGTAACCATTTATGCAAATCAAAGAAAGCACTGTATGGATTGAAACAAGCTCCCATAGATTGATATGAAAGACATGATAAGTACCTAGAGGATCAAGATTTCAAGAGAGGATTTACTAATAGTAATCTATACATCAAAATATAAGGTAAGCATCAATTGATTGTTATGGTATATGTTGATGACATCATTTTTGGAGGAAACATTGAAAATATGATAAAATAATTTTTTGATAATATGAAAAATTAATTTGAGATGTCTATGCTTGGAAAATTGTCATTTATCTAAGGGTTGCAAATATTTTAGTCAGATAAAGGAATTTTCATATCTCAAAGTAAATATGCCAAGGAAATGTTGAAGAATTTTTTTTTGAGAATTGTGCACCAGTTGGCACACCAATGAGTACATGAAATAAGGTGAGCAAGGATGAAGATTCACTTTTTGTAGATCAATCTTTACATAGATATATGATTGGTAGTTTTTTATATTTGATACCATCAAGGCCAGATAAGATGCATGCAATAGGTATGGTTTCAAAATATCAGTTAGCTCCAAAAGATATTCATGTTTAGTTGCTGAAGAGAATATTTAGTTATATCAAGTGAACATTGGATTATAGATTATGTTATCCCATAGGCAAAAATTTTACTTTGGTTGTTTGTACAGATTCAAATTGGGTAGTTTGCTTGGATGACAAAAAGAGTAAAAGGATAGGAGCTTTCTTTCTCATTGATAGCTTAGTATCGTGGCTAAGCAAGAAGCAAAATTCAGTATCACTTTCCACATTTGAAGCAAAACATATTTCAATGGTATTATGTTATACTCAAGTGCTTTGGATGTAGAAAACATTAGAAGATATCAAAGTAAATTATGATGAACCTATTTCTCTTTTTTTAGACAACACAAGTGCTATTGATATTTCAAAAAATCCAGTGATGCATTTAAGAACAAAACATATTCCCATTAGATATCACTTCTTGATAAAGAAAGTTTCAAATAAATAGGTTAAGATGGAATATATCAGTACTATAAAGTAGATTATAGATATTTTCACAAAGGCACTACCAAAAGACACAGTTAAGTATCTACAAAAAAAATTAGGAGTAGTTTATTTTACTTCCTGCCATTGAGGATTAGCATCAGTTGAGTGGGAGTTAAGTGTTAGGTCTAGGATAGGCCCTTTTCCATTGATTTGAAAGGGGCATAAGAAGAGAAAGAGGTATAGGTATAAGTATAGGTGCATAAATAGGTACAAGGAATATGTACAGGTTGCTACAGCAAGGGGGAGTTATTGTATGTTTTTTGATGGTAGTATGTGCAGTTTGGCATGTGCAATGTAAGTTTTAGTGTGTGGAATTTTGTTTTGAAGTTTCCATCAATGATAAATGGGGATATTATTGTAAATATTGTCATTGATGTCAAAGGTATAATATTAGTGATAAAGGACCCATTGCATTTAAGGGTGTTTTTAATATTCATATCTAGGCTAATGTGCATTAATGTTTATTTAATATTAATGAATATATTTTTGGTTGCATACAATTCCAAAGAAGGCCTATGGATAAGTCAAAGAGTGAAGGGGTAAAGATGAAAGAGCAATGTAACACATTTTCTCATGAAGAGTTATCTTGAGAAATTTCAAGAGTCAACATTTGACAACAAAAGAGGGTATGGTGCATTTTTCCATGATGGGGCACTTTAAGGAATATGAAAAGTCACCAAGATAAAGAAAAGAGAATAATGGATGCATTTGTTTATGAAGCATCACCATTTGACATTTCAAATGGAAGGATACAAAGGGTCATGCAAGTTTTTTGCCATTTTACTTGAGGATTGAAGGGTCACAAAGGGTGAATGCCAAATGTCATTTCAAAAACCATAAATAAAGGATTGAGAATCCAATTTTAATATGAAAGAGACTACATGGTTTGTATTTGTTTTAGAGGAGAAGAAATAAAGATATATTATAGAGTTATATCATTTGTTGAGTAAGCAACATTGAGAAATAGTTGTGTTTTATACACAAGACGGGTTGGTGTTGTTATTTCTTGGTGCTCACAAATATTTACAAGGGGTTGATGCTCTTGTGGTTTAGTGCTCATAAATAGTTGATTTTTTGGTACTCGACAAATGGGTTGGTGCTCCTATAAGTTGGTGGTTGTGAACTTTACAATTTGAGTTGGTGCTTATTTATATACTTGAGATTTTTTTCCATGGTTTTTCACATTTTGGGTTTCCACATAAAAATACTCTCTCTCTCTCTCTCTCTCTCTCTCTCTCTCTCTCTCTCTCTCTCTCTCTCTCTCTCTCTCTCTCTCTCTCTCATGTGGTGCATGTTATTATTTTAGTTTTATTGTATATCTTGAATGTGTGATTAAGTGATTAAAGAAAAGAAATCAGATTAAGTAAAATATATATAATATACTAATTCACTCCCCCTCTTATTATATTTCATTCTTAATAGATAGGAGACTTTGTAGTCTTGGTGCAATCTACTCTTAATGTCTCAGTTTGGGTGGAATTTCTAAGCCTCTCACTCTCATGATGGTACTTTTTTCACTAGATAACATCTTCCATAGGTCATGTGGTTTGTCATGAAAAGAATTGGTTCTACTTTACTTGACTATAAAAAAAGTGTCTACGTAGATGTAGACCTCTCCCAAAACCTCAAGGAGTCTATGGAAATCTAGGTTAGGGATGTTAGGAACTCTTCATGAGTCCTATATATCAGGTTGCCTAACACTTGCTTCCATTTCCAAGACATGTAACATAATATAATGGATTATCCCCTTCAATTGTCTTGTAATAATGCATCCAACTACTCAACCTCTCCCCCCAAGGCTAACAAAGCACTAGTTAAAGATTGTTGGACTACGGTTGGGAAAAAGAACACTCCCACCAAAGCCATAAACTAAATTGTTACTCCCAAAACAGGCTATATATTTTCAAGCATTGACCCATATGATCAGGATCCTATTACAATAGATCCCTCATTAGATACAACTTTGATATTGATAGAAAAGCCCAGGGTGTTCAACACTCTTCTAGATGCTAACATTTTATCCCAAGGTGTCGAGGACCCTAGGCCCAATTTTTTAGGCTCACAGCCAACCACTCATCCACTTTGTACTTAGTAGGATACACCTAAATCTCTCAAATACCTCCTTAGAAGATATATGAGGTAGAAGAAGGAGAGTTTTTGGATAACCCTAACTTGAGGAAACAATATGAATTATTGAGTGTTAATAGTGGGCACTTTTTATAGAATCAGTATGGTGCCTTAGAAGGGTTGGACTTAGAGGACATGTCCCTTGACTCCCATCATCTATAAATTTATTTATATGGAATTTTTAGGGTCTCATAGATCAAAAATACAAGTTTTTTATATGTGAATTTAGAACGAAGTTTCCTAAGATAGACATTCTCTATCTTTAGGAAGTTAAAGTGGCATATTTTTTATTGATGCCTATCAGTAATTCAATATGGAATAATAGTATCATTATTCATAGAAACCATTCCAAAATATGTGGAGGGGTGATCACATTCATTTCTCCAAGGTGGTAACTACACTTAGTGCAATATAGTGTGGACCCCACCAATCATCTTGTTTGGGCTCTTTTTAGCATTAAAAACTACTTCATTCTCTTTATTAATATTTATGCCTTGAATGACACTTTAGAGTATACCAATTTATGGTTATAGATACTAGATGATATCCTCAATAACCATTAGGTATTATGTGGTGACTTTAATATGATGGCATCTCCCAATGACAAATTAGACTAATTGCCTATGAGGTGGGCAGCTAGCCAAATAGAGGCATGGTTTCACATGTACACTAAATGGGCCCTTTATGACCCCAATTTATCCCAATAACTTATAGATGGAGTTTGGTATACCTAGATTAATTTTAGATAAGCCCCTACTTAGATTCTAAAGCATCTAGATAGGGTAATGATGTCCTCCTAACTATATTTCTCTTTTGATAACAACTTATCTCCTTCAGTGTAGGCATTGTAAGATTTTGGGCTTTTTGATTAGTCCCCCATTGAGTTTTGTGTGATATGGTAGTTCATAAATCCAAAATTTCACAAAATGCAATTCTTCCTAAACACCTCATTACACAAGCATGGGCCCATAATGGCACACATTAGGAGAGTTTGGAATTTAGATCCACATTCTTCTTGATAATTTGGTGAAATTATCTAGTGGGATGATGTTCTATAGATCTATGGCCACCAAATCACCAAAATTTGGAGACACTCTTACTTTGCTACTACTTCAGAGCTGAGTTGTGTATCTCTAACTTTGGAAAAGTATCCCTTTAATGAGATCTTGTAGGTGAGAGTTGCTTCCTTAAGGCACCACATTCAAATTGTAGATAAATACAATGCTCAAGGAGCCCAAGTCAAATCTAGGATTCATTGGCTTAAAATAGGGGATAAAGCTTCTAAAGAATTCTTTCATTTGTTATGAGCCAAAAACTCAAAATAGGTAATTCAAGTCATTATTAAGGCTGTAACAGACTCACTAAGAGTCCTTAGATTTTGCATGCTTTTTTACACCATTATTAATATGTTTTCAAAGCTCAAACATCTTTGACTAAGCATGATTCTGCCCTTCATCAATATCTTTTAGTGGTGCCATGCAAACTCACTCATTCCCATTAGGTGATTTATGCTAAGCACCTCATTGTTGATGATTTTCATGAAGTTGTGTCTCATATGACTAATGAAAAATCCCCTAGCATTGAAAGTTTTCCCTATGAATTTTAAAAAATTCTCTGGGATCTTATGGGTAGTGATTTGATTAAGGTTTATTAAGAAACCTGTCATGGACATTCATTGGTTAAGAATTTAAATAAAAGAAATATCAGATTCATACCTAATCAAGGAGATTGTAAGTTGATTTGAAATTGGCATATCATCACTCTCTTGAATGTCTCTTATAAAATTATAACCAAGCCTCTTGCAATATGGCTACATAATATGTTACCTCACATTGTGCATCTAAAATAAATAGGTTTGACCACAATCTGTTCTATCTTCGATAACATCATTGTCATCTAGGAAGGGATTGATTGGGCCACAAGGTACAAAAAACAAGATTTGTTCATAATAATTGACCTTAAAAAATCTTATGATCACATTAAATGGAATTTTAGATTGGCTATGCTTCGAGCTCTAGGTTTTGGGCCCATCTTCATTAAAACTATTTAAATGATTTTATTTGATGCCTTGGTAGTCCTCTCAATCAATGGAGTTACCTTTGAGAAATTTTGCTTATTTTGTTCCATTTTATAGGGGTGCCCTCTGGATCTCACCTTGTAAATTCTTAAAGCTGAGGGTTTTTGATATCTTCTTAGCAATGCTTAAGCTAGTGACCTTGTTAAGGTAATTTATCCCCCTCCCAATGTACGTAATCCACATGAAGATATGTAATTTGTTAATGGCCACTATGTAGATGACTCCTTCCTTAACCTCATTAAAGATGAATCCAATGTGGACAATACTTTATAGTGTCTTGACACCTTTTGCCTGGCCTCTAGCTCTAACATCTAATGGTAGAAAACTCATTGTTATAGGTAGTCTTGCCTCCCTCTACCAGCTAGTGTGGGCTACTAAATTTAGTTAGAAGTAGATCCAAAATGTCAAAAAAATTAAATTCCTTGGCATCCCCTTTACTTTAAATGCTTCACCACCTTTACTATGGCAATATGTTGTTGAAAGAGTTTCTAAGAAACTAGATTGCATGGTGACTAGTGACTTTCATTGGTAGGAAAATTTAAAATTGGATTTAAAATTATAGCATCCACCCATGTGTATTATTAATCATGCTAGGTACCTCCTAAAAAACATACCAAAAGTTTGAGAAATTTCTCTAATATTTTCTTTGGGAAAACTCCTCATAGGATAAAGGACTTCACAGAGTGGCCTAGGAATACTTCTACCTCTTACATGAAGCTAGAGGGATGGGTCTCATTGACATAGCTTAGCAAGGAACTACCTTATGCACCAAATGGATTATATGGGCCATCTATGACCCAAAATATTGAAAGGTGTTATCCATACACTAAATCTCATATGGATTACCTAATGGCAAAAAATGCTATAAAGGGTTCAACTTCCCCAATTTACTCGTCATCCAATCTCCTATCTAGATCATAGGTTCCTTTATGGACAAAATCATCTGGAAGGCTTGGAAAAATATTAAACCTTGGATTCTCTAGAATGGTTTCAATTTTTGTATTGTCTCTTTGCCAACTCTCACTCTTCTATGGTGTTCTCTCATTTTTTATTACAATGAAGTGACCCTAGTAGAAGTCCCTTGGATCAACACTCTCAAAAAATTTCATAGAGGAATTTATTCTATCTAGTATATATTTTGCAAGAATTCTCATTCTTGGCTATCTTGGGAAGAGGAAAAACCTAAATTCTTGTTAGCCAATATGGATCAGGGATCTTCCCAGGAGATTATCAATGATGTCCTTACGAATATGCTACACCAAATCTTGATCCATTCCACTTGGCCTTGGTGGAAGGACTAGAAATGGTATGATGAGACCCATTTCTGTAATTACACTAATTGGATAGTCTATGATTGGTTCACCCCCCATTTGCCTATGGTAGACAAGCTTAATGGCTACTAAGGGTTACACTCATCTTTTAAAACGTGGAGTATTCACTTCAACACTATTTGGGGGGCTTGTGTGGAGCTCAAGCTTGCCCACTTTGCTTAGTGTATACTGCACCAAGGCTTGCCTATGTACTGATGACTTATTTAGCTAGGAGTTCAGTAGCCTACTTGCCCCTTCTGTGGCCACCTAGGGATGTTTCCTCATCTCTTTTGGTATTGATCCAAAGTTCAAATACTCTGTACATAGATCCATGATATTTAAAGGATTTTCTAACCTAAATTTTTCATTTGATAGCATTTCCTTCTTGGTGATAAACATGTCATGCCCTTCATTTACGCACAAGTTTATCAGACTTTCAGAGTGGAGATTCTCTTCTAAATTTGGAATGAAAGAAATAATTATATGTTTAATCATGCTTTTGCTAATTTTAATGTTTCTTGTTTGGACAAATCTATTATCATCTCCAATTTTATTTTGTATATTCAAGTCCAAGCCAATAAAATGGCCATCGATCTTTGGTACCTTTAGAATCTCCTCTCCCATTGGGGAGATGCTCCCTGTATTATGACTTAGATTTTGTGTTGTTTGCCCAACAATCATAGATAGGATGACAAAGTCCCTCGATTGCCTCATGGTGTTCATTGTCATATCCATTCCATGGACCACTCTCATAGTGACACCCTGTATCATCACATTCCCCCTCTTAAGTAGTAGCGAGGGTGGATGCCACCACCTCTTTCCCCTACTAGGTAGCATTGTTGGGGTGATCCTCCTCGTCTAAGCCTAGATGCCTAGGGGCACCATCTAGAGGCTATTAAAATGTGATGGATAAGTTCCTCATGATCTCTTTGGCTATCTTACTGACTCATATACAAGTTGATGATGATACAAACACTATCTAAGTCACTGGCTGGGGGCTTGTTTCAGATGGGGTCTAAATGATATAGATCCTGTGCCTGTGGGCCTTGCTCTTGCTAAATAAAAATGATCTTTTTTGACTTTTTAATGTTACTTATTTACAGGCTTTGCCTAATTGTTACTTGATACTTTATTTTTGCTCCTAGACTCTACCTAGTGTGTTGTGGCATGCTCTCATACTGCCTTAATTTTTTTTGAATTATTTGTATATTTATTTTTAACTAACATATAGATATATTTCATTAAAAAAATGTGCCTTGCTAGAGATGAGATTTTAGTCAAATCAATTTATCTATTTTTTAATTCTTATAATTTTAGAACTTCTATCTAAAAAAATTATTGTTATATGCACTTAGAATCTAGATACCACGTGGTTGGACATTATGGTCAAGGAGGAGCTTTCAAACAAGTATATAAGTTTTGTGTGTAAACTTTTTATTTTAACCTTATAAAATTTACAATAATTTTAAAGGATATGTATGTTTTGAAATTTTATTTTTGTTATTTACCAAAAAAATTATAGAAAAAATTATAATTATTGAAAATTAAATAAAACATAAATATTTTGTTATATTGAAAAAAATTGTAATTATAATTTTAATAAAAATTATAATTAAAATCTCAAAATAATTGTTTCTATACCAATTAACCTATGCTGAAGTTTAAGGTTTAAAATAGTAGATATCTATAATAATATTTATGTCATTTGAGATATTTTTATTTTATTTTAAGATTTGTAAATTGATGTTTATGTTATAATGTTTCAATATTATGAATTTATTTTTTTAATTTTTTAATTTTATTTATAATTTTTTTTTTAAGGTTGATTGAGGTTAATTAGATTTTAGTTTTTCAATGTGTGTCATAAAATAATAAAGTTTTTTATATATAAATATTGAATAATTTTATATGTTATTTTTTTATGTTGTTAGAAAGGGAAGAATGATGAATATAATTTTTGCATATACCTTTTTTTATATTTTTAATAATTTTTCTCTTTATTATTTTTTTAATATTTTAGTTTTTATATTATTCAGTATTTTATAATATATTTTTATATCACAATTTTTCTTATAATAAAATATTTAATTGTTTTTTAAAAATGATTACATAAATAATTCAAAGATTACATCTAAAATTTAATTATATTATTATAAATAATTGCAAAGCACCCTCCATAGATATTTATTATACTAATTAAAATGGTACTCTTGTCACGTATAACATAGTCTAACAATTCGAAAAATTGAAAGTAGTGACTGATTAACAATTTGAAAACATGAAAGGAATGACTGATTGTATTGACCATATTATATCTTCCAGAACTTTATTTTTCTAATAATTTTAAAAATTTCAAATAACTTTAACTTCTAATTAAATTATATATTATATACCAAACAAATAACATATATATATATTAAAATTTATTAATAACTAACTTACATATTTCTTTATAAAAAATATTAAAAAATCTTTATTTATAATAGAAAGTTTTAAAATGTTATTGATGAAACCAAACATGCTAACATCATGAATAATAATATCTAGCCCCTCCACTCTAATAATTGTTATTGGGCTTTAATTTTTAGATATATGCCACAAAACAATAAGATTATATATGTAAAAATATTGAATAATTGTGTGTTGTTTTTTTTTATTTTGTTAGAAAGGGAAGAATGTTGAATATAAGTTTTATATAAATTAAATTTATTTTTAAATTATTTTTTATTAAAATTTTAATATTTAATATTTTATACCATATTTTTATCTTACAATTCTTATTATTAGAAAATATTTAATTATTATTTTTTAAAATTATAAAAATAATTGAAAGTTTATATAAACAATTTAATTATATTATTTTAAATTATTCAAAGTTGCTTTCATACAAATATTTATTATTTTAATAAAAAATGTACTAATATCATATATAATATAATAATTTTAAAAGTTGAAAGTAATGGATAATTGTATTGATTATACCATATTTTAAAAAACTAAAAAATTCAATAATTTTGAAAGTTAAAATTAATTTCAATTGACTTTAACTTATAATTAAATTATACTAAGAAAAATTTTCAAATTTCTATTGGATCACTTATTGAAGAGAGGAGGAGAGGAGGTTGCAGAAGGGGGAGGTAGTGATGAGGATGATGGAGGAGGGTGAGTGCAAAAGGTTGTACCTTTAAGGGAACATTTTCCTTAGGAAAAAAAAAGCAAGGATCTTCACCCCTTTGCTTTAGGAAAAGACATGGTGCTAGAAATCTTGAATGAGGAAATACACATTGTGGAGATTTTGTTATAGAATAGCCTCATCAAAAAAATTGTATGCTATAGACACAAAATAGATGTGGTGAGAGATTGGACCTATAAAAGATAAAAATTGAAGGGCCAAATGAAGATTGATGCCATGACAAATGGTCTCCTTCTTTTCTCCTTCAAAAACCAAAAGGACCACCTTTGCATTCCTTGATTGGGACCGTGGAAGATGGGTAAGACCTTTTTGTTCCTACAAAGATGAAGTTTTAGTTTTAATGATCGTAATGAATCATGAAAATTTATTCCTATTTGGATCAAACTTCTAGCTCTTCAGATGGAATTTTGGAAGGAAAATATCTTAAAGGGAATTTTAAAATCCATTAGGAAATTTATTGCCTTTGACTCTGTTACTAAATCAAGAATTAATGTTGTTTTTTCTCGATTCTATGTCAATGTGGTTGCTGACAAGGTTATCACAAATTCTTTCTAGTTGATGTATAAATATGGGACTTGGAATCAAAAACAAATTGTATGAATGAAAAGAGGATTTTTTCAAATTGTCATGTCTTTGTATATAAATACACTAAAAGTAGGATTTTTGAATGTCAAGCTAGGTAAAAGGAGAAATTGTTTAAGACCAAAGGTGACCAAATAGATAATGAACCCAGAAAATAATAAGATAAATAAACTTACTAATAGGCCAATATTTTAAACAATAACTTGTATAGATTCATATTAAATGACTTGAAATAATTAAAAACCCAAACCATGCTTACATAAGCCTCAACATAGAAATTAGAGTTTACATGAAAAATTTAAAAATAATTAAAATCTTAAAATATCAAAAAAATATCCTAAAATATACTAAACACTATAAGTAGATTATGAGACAAAATTCAACTTAATTTGATGTCCTATTCTAAAACTATATAATTTATAAAAATTATAAAAACCCAAAAAAATAATTAAATTATAATTTCAGACCCTCAGATGATCATGTATGGCCTCTGAAAACTATCAAAAACATTGCTAGGTAGGTAGGACTTCTTAAGACAACAAAAAAAAATTTTATATAGTCATTTTGGCATGTGGAAGAGCTCAAATAGAATTACGGGTCAAAATTTATGGCCTCAAGAAGGTTGGCCTATCTTTTCTACATCATTCTCCTTTGGTTGAAAACAACTCAACTCCTACGAGTTGCCCTGACTATACTGTTGTTATTTTTCCTTGTCAATCTTCTTCAACACCCATTATGTAATACAAGTTTGCTCCTCTCACTAAAATCCTTTCCACTACACCAAATACCTATATAATTCGTTTGCCTTGTGCTCATTGTCTTCATATCCAAAACATGCACTATTTTTTTCTTTCTTCTTCTTTGGAACCTATTGCTCCCAATTTAATTCATCTTATTTTCCATATTAACAATCTTATCCATGAAATTCAAATAAATCTTAAACATTAAATACTATATATATATAAAAAATTTGTGGTAAACTCACCTCATATGCATTATCATTGATTTTCTTCACAATTTTGCATGGTCTAATTTCCTTGTACTTTAACTTATTATATGTGCCTTTTGGAAATCTATCTTTCCTCTAGTAAACCATTACCAAAAATCTTTAAAATACCTTGGATCTTCTCATTAATTTCTTACAACTTTCTTCCTACTCCTTGCAACTATTGTATATGCTCTGCAAATGATTTTGTATCTTCACTAATTTGATCTACAATTGGTAATTATACAAAATATAAAATACCCATAGGATGTATCACATAAATAATTTGAAAAGGTGAATTTATTGTTGATCTATTCAACAAACTATTATATGCAAACTTAACTTGTGGTAAAACTAAGTCCCATTCCTTGGGCTTCCCTCCCACTATGCATCTCAACTATTTTTTCAATCTCTTATTCACAACTTTTGTTTATCCATCTAATTGTGGGTGATATGCACTACTTATTTATATCTTGGTACCCATCATTTTTTATAAAGTCCTCCAAAAATGACTTATAAATTTGGTATCCCTATCTTAAGTAATAGTTTTTAGAACACCATACAATCTTAGAATATCTATAAAAAGAAATATGCAACTCTAGTGGCATCATTCATTTTATTACATGTAATGAAATGAACCATTTTAGAAAATCTCTCTATAAAAAAATAAAAATAAATAAATAAAATAAAATAAAATAAAAATTAATCATTACCTCTCTGTGTGTTTGTCAATCTCAACACAAAGCCATACTCAAATCTGTCCATGGTCCTCTTTCAACTAGTAATGGCATGTATAGTCTATTGTTTTGTGCATATCCTTTAACCACGTGACATATTTTGCACCTTAAAACATAACTTTTCACATCTCTCTTCATGATTGACCAAAACTACTTTTCCTCCACCAAATTTATTGTCTTCATATTACAAAAATGTCTATCCAAACCACCACTATGTAATTCTCTTATTAGATTGTCTCATAGAGACCCAACTAGAATGCACAATTATTTCCCTTTGAATAGATAACATTTTTATATAATTTATTAATCATAAATAATATATGTCCCACTTATTAATACATTCTTACACTATTCAACTATATTACCAAAATATGGATCTATATCATATAATTCTTTAATTACTCCAAATCCAACTACGTCACTCACAATAGTAGTTAATAACGCTACTCTCATGTTCAATATATCAGCTTCTTGATTTGGTTTTCCTAATTTACGCTTCAACACAAAACTATACCCCTACAAGAAAGAAATCTAGTTTGCATGCCCACTATTCAACTTCTTTTATCTATTCACATACTTCAAAGCCTCATGATTTGTAAATAGTATAAACTTCTTAGGCACCAATTAATGCCTCCAATGTCTTAATTCTTATATAATTTCATAAAGTTCAACATAATATTTATCATACTTTGGTCTTATCTCATTCAATATATTCTACTAAAACATGTTATTGGCCTTCTTTCTTGACTTAGAACAACACTAACTCCCACAAATAAAACATCACAATCAACCTCAAACACTTTGTTAAAATCCAGGAATGCTAAAATTAGCCTTTGGGTAATATTTTTCTTCAAAATTTCAAAAAAAAAATTGGCTGCTCTAGTCCATGAAAATTCCTTCCCTCTAATGCAATATGTTATTAGTGCCACAATATTACTAAATTTTTTAATAAACTTTATATAAAAATTTACTAAACCATGGAAGCTTCTTTCCTCTGTAATGGTT
Organism: Torreya grandis; assembly: GCA_037957365.1. Classification (NCBI taxonomy): domain Eukaryota; kingdom Viridiplantae; phylum Streptophyta; class Pinopsida; order Cupressales; family Taxaceae; genus Torreya; species Torreya grandis. Next base: position 42,574 of record JARHVA010010504.1, on the reverse strand, counting down.
TTTGGAATAGGCCACTCAACAATTGCCATTATCTTTTTTCCATCCATTTTCACACCATTTGCTAATACAACAAATCTCAAAAATACCAAACTATTATGTATAAACATGCACTTACTCAAATTTTCACACAACTTCTGTTTTTTTAACAAATCCTATTACCATTCTCAAATGCTGTAAATATTCTTCTTTAGTCTTATTGAATATCAAAATAAACAACCACAAACTTACCAATATATTCTCATAGTACTATATTCATCACCCTCATAAATGTGTCGGGTGTATTAGATAATATGACTGGCATCACCATCCACTCGTATATGCCATACCTAGTGTCAAATGTTATTTTCAACTCTTCTCCTTCACAAATTTGAATATGATAATAACCACTCCTTAGATCAATCTTGATAAAAAAAAATTCTTCTACAAGCACATCCATCATATCATATAAATGAGGTATAGAAAACCTATACTTTATTATAATTTTATTAATTACTCTCCTATCTACATACATTCTCCATCCTCCATCTTTCTTCAGAGTTAACAAGGATGGTGTTACAAAAGGACTAATACTCTCCCTTATCATCTTCTTTCTTAGCAATTTAGTAACCTATTTATTTAATTTTTCATGTTCTGTTGGATTCATTCTATAAGTTACTTTACTGAGTAGAGATAATCTTAGAATAAAATCAATATGATGATGAATATCTTCGATCATTGGTAAACCATCTGGTAACTCATTAGGCTTAACATTTGCATATTATTCCAACACTTTTGCTACTTCTATTGGTATTGGCACCATTTATTTTTCTTCATTATTTTCTACTAATACATAACAACATCATGTTACCTTCATATCTTGGAAATATTCTTTTGTAGAGAGCACATTTTTTGTCTTCTCTTCCTCTTTAAGAGGTAGCAAAACTAATTTTGTACCACCTTTCCAAAAAGTATACGTGTTCTTGTCTCCATCATGAATTATTTTCCTGTCAAATTTCCATGGTCTTCCCAATAATATATGATATGCATCCATCAGAATAACATCACACCATATTTCATTATTATAACTCTTTCTTATAAAAAAACTTGATGAAGTACCTTTTATCTACTTTAACTTCATTCCCTTTCTTAAAAATGAAATATGACAAGGGTTAGGATGCTTTTCACATTGTAAACTTAGTTGATCTATCATTTCTTAGAAACCATATTTTCACAACTACTACCATCTATGATTACTTTTCATACCTTTCCACCTGAAGTATAACTTGTCTAAAAAATATTTGATTGTAGCCATGCATCACCACCTTATTTATTATACACTTGACTCTTCTATTTCAACCTTGACTAGATTTACTCTTGGGTGATCTTCTTGCCTCCTTTATTGATCTTGATAGTGTGGCCACTCAAATGATATATGCCCTTTTTCTCCACATTTATAATAGATACAAAATCTACATTGATTTATAAACATCTTCCTGCACCACCATAACCTCATCCTCTCTAAAATACTATTCATCTTTCCTTTTTATACTACATGACAATTCTTCTTTATTAACATTAAATAAACTTATGGTGGTATTAAACCCACCTCATCCCCTTATTGGAGGGGGGTATAACTCCTTTTGGACTAGAAGATGTCCTAAAAATCTATCTATTTTGTTTTTCTTCTACTTTCAAATCTAATTTATAAGCCTCCTCCATGTTAAGTATCCTATGCATGCTCAATTCATCTTGAATAGAAAATTTAAAACCATTTAATTAGCTTTCATCCATATTCTATTCTATTTCATCAGACTCCACTTGTATGTAAATCTTATAAAATTCATCTATATACTCTTGTATATTATGATTTTTTTGTCTCAAATTCTAAAATCCTTTGTATAGGGTTTGTGCATAATCCACAAGAAAAAATTTCTCCCTCAACTTCTTCTCCATATTTTTCCATAAATTAATCTTATCTTTACCTTTTATTTATCTCTCTTTTTATAGAAGATTCCACCAAATCATTCCATGACCTTTGAATTCTATGCATGCAAACTTTACCTTGTTGCCTTTTCTTATAGTCTTCCACTCAAAGAACTTCTCCATGCTATTCATCTAATCTATCCAATCATCTAGTTTTAAAATGCCTATATAATTTGGAACATCAACCTTTATTCTTTTATTCCTTCCTTATAAAGACCAAATAATCCTTTGTTCCATTGATGGTGACTGCTCTTGCTATTTTTCTTCTTGTTGAATCTCTTCATTATGATCTATGTCTTCCTCATCACCACCTTGTATTCTCTACTATATTGAGATAACCTCTATTAATTATCAAACTTGTCTCTGTAGCTCTTGTATATTTAACTTCATTTATGCAACACCTACTTATTCTCTCAGCATTTTGTGCTCCTCCAAGATTTGAACTTGCTTTGATACCAGATAATGAACTCAAAAACTAACAAGACAGATAAAATTACCAATAGTTTAAGATTTTGAACAATAACTCGTATTGATTCATATTGAATGACTTGAAATAATTATAAACCTAAACCATGCTTTAATAAGCCTTAACTCAAAAATTAGATTTTCCATGCAAATTTTAAAAAAAAAAAAAAAACTAAAATGTATAAAAAATTCTTATTTTTAAAAACTCCCAAAATATCCTAAAAATTTCTCAAAATATCTTAAACACTATAATTAGAATATGGGATGAAATTCCAGAAAAGTTGATATCTTGTTATAAAAATATATAATTTCTAAAAATAGAAAAATCCTAACACATTAATTAAATCACAATTTTTTAACCTTAGGTGATCACGTATGTCATCCAAAAACTATCAAAAACATTTCTAGGTAGGTGGGACTCCTCGGATAGCAATTTTTTTTTTGATATATTCATTTTGGCACATGGAATATCTCAAACAAAGTTATGTGTCAAAAGTTATGGCCTCCAGAAGGATGGCCTATCTTTTTTTCATCAATAGATCATGCCCTAGTGAAGGCTTTTGGCCATGTTTTGAATGAATTATCTCCTCTAATAGAAAATATGAATTGATTTTATAACAACCGTACTAGTTTTGAGGGATAATTTTTGGAACATGGAGTAGTTGTGAGAAAGTGATTCCCATAAGAGACAATAAAAAGTGTCCAAAATGATGATTACATGGAGAAAGTAAGCTATCCATAATCATCCAACGTGTCAAACTCTCATGATCTTACTAAGAGTATAATCAAATTTTAATTTAAATTCATCTTGTGGATGAGCAAAAAACTCTACTGAGAGAGCACAAGGATAGATATGTTAGAGAAAAATTTGGGCAAAGAAAATTTTAGGAATAAGAAGGATGAGAATGTCTTGTTTTTGAAGTTTCCTAAGGTGAGTTCCCCTAATGCTGAAAAAGGATCACTCCTCATTGAAATAGACGATTTGAATAATCTAAAGCAATCATAAATAGTGTGTTGGGACTATTAGACCATGTTGGGAAATATAGAAGTAATGGTTCCCTAGAGCTACACACACCTAGAAAAAATTATAGATCCACAGTGAAAATACTTTAGAAGGACTACAGATCTAGTGTGAAAAAAATTAGAAATAATCTCTTCATGAAATTTAATATGGTACATACTATTGATGATGTCCCTCTAGGGGTGAGCTAAATCCTTGATTTCATTTCCTATTTGCTTTAATGTTTTTCAAGCCATTATTATACAATAAGGTTATTTGATTTGCCCATTATGAGGTGGTAGTTGGATAAATAGGATTTGAATTCATTTTTGATTGGCGAAGATTCAAGTTGGATGTGATTGAAATATTTTATTTTGAGCACTAAAAACCCATCACCAATAATTTTGATGGGTCATCTCTTTAAATTTCAAACCTTGAACTTGTCTATTTTTTAGATGATTTTGATCTATTGGCCTTGGGTTTTTAATGTTATGTTTGTTATTCATACAAATTGACTATTGGTGGGTTGGTGGTTATTGTTTCTGTCAAAATTGAATTATGTTGGGGGTTGGGTCCTTAGGGATTTTAGAGGTTTTAAAGAGATCCAGATCTCCTTCTATGTCTAAAATAGTTTTCAATCCATCAAAAAATGATTCATTGGTCCCCTAGGGACCCTAATGGTTTCTCGAGACTTAGGGTTATTTTAGCCTAGGTAGGTTTTTGGTCCAACCAAAATCCATTGGTTACTACACAATTCAAATGTAGTAATGGCTCTTCCTCTTCTATTTCTTGATCTATTTAGAATCAGATGCTTTTAAGTACTCAACCTCAGCTTTCTCTATCTAGGATTGGTCTTGGACCAATCGAATGCAGGACAATTATTTTGTTATGATGCAAAAAGAATATGTTGAATTCTAAAGGCCATAAAATTTGACCTGTAGTTCTATTTGAGCTCTTCCAAATGCCAAAATAAACATCTTGAAAAGTTTGATGTTGGTCTAAACTTCTCTATCCACTTAGAATTGAGTTAGATATTTTTGTGGAGGCCATGCATGATCATATAAGGGTCCAAAATTAATGTTTAATTATTTTTTCAAGATTTTTCTATTTCTAAAAAAATGTGTATTTTTTGAAATTTCTATATTTTTAGAAATTTAATATTTTTATAAATTGTAGATTTTTATAACCAGATGTCAAATTTAGATAATGAAACTAAAAAAACTATGAAGATAATCAAATTACAAATAGGCAAAGATCTTGAAACAATACTCAGAATTGGTTCATATTGAATGACTTGAAATAATAACAAACTCAAACCATGCTTAAATAAGCTTCAACATAGAATTTAGAGTTGTGTAATAATTCAAAAAAATGAAAATATAAAAAAGTTTATTTTTAGCAAATGTTATTTATAGTAAGTTTTAGATGCAAGTGGATGTGGCTCTAAAAATCTCCTGAAATACTTTAAACACTATAATTAGTCTATGGGATAAAATTTAATTGAATTTTCACATCCGGTTCTAAAAATATACAATTTCTAAAACTAGAAAGTTCCCAAAAAGATCATTAAATATTAATTTTTACCCTTAGATGATCATGTATGGCCTCTGAAAAATATCAAAAACAATTATAAGTGAATAGATCAGCTTAAGATAGCATTATAAATTTTTAAATAGTAATTTTGGTGTGTGAAAGAGCTTAAATGGAACTATGTCCCAAGAGTTTTGACTTTTAGAAGATTAGCCTATTTTTTCTACATCATTCTCCTCTAGTTGAAAAAAACTCAGCTCCTACAAGTTGACTTATATATACTACTATCATTTTTCTTTATCAATCTTCTTTAACTCCCATCTTTTAATCAAATTATTATCTCCTTTCTAAAATCCTTCTCACTACACCAACTACATGTTATAATTCTCTTGCCTTCTACTCACTGTATTCATATCCAAAACTTACATTATTTTTTCCTTCTTTTTCTTTAGAACCTACTACTCTTAATTTAATTCTTCATCTTCACCATCTTCTCCATGGAATTCATATAAATTTGAAATATTAAATACTAAAGATATATCAAAATTTTGTGGTAAAGTCACATCATAAGCATTGTCATTGATTTTATTCACAATTCTACATGGTCTAACTTTTTTGTACTTTAACTTATTATATGTACCTTTCGAAAGTATTTATTTACTCAAGTAGACCATTAACAACTCTCCTCATTTAAATACCTTGTATCTTCTTGTGACATCTACTACTACTTTATATTTCTCATTACTTTCCTACTTTTATCTTCTTATTTCTTACAACTATTGCATATGCTCTACAAATGCTTCTTCATCATCACTAATTTTATCTATAATTGGTAATTATACAAAATCTAAAACACCCATAGTATTTTTCCCATAAACAATCAAAAATGATGATTTTATTGTTAATTTATTCACTAAACTCTTATATGCAAAATCAACTTGTGGGAAAACCAAGTCCCATTTCTTGGGCTTCTCGCCCACTACGCATCTCAATAAATTTTCCTAGCTCCTATTCAAAACTTTTTTCTATCCATCTATTTACTGGTGGTACACACTTCTAAAATATAACTTATTTCCCATCTTCTTCCACTAATTCCTCCAAAAAAGACTTAAAATTTTCACGTCCTTATTTGAAGTAATAGTTTTTAGAACACCATGCAATCTCACATTATCTTTAAAAAATAATTCTACAACCCTAGTCGCATCATTGATTTTTTTACATGAAATGAAATGAATTATTCTATAAAATATATCTACAATAATAAAAATTAAATCATTACCTCTCTGTGTGTTTGGCAATCCCAAGACAAAGTCCATACTTAAATCTATCCATAGTCCTCTTAGAACTGATAATGGCATATATAGTCCAATATTTTATGCATGTCATTTAGCCACCTGACATATTCTACATCTTGGAACAAATCTTGTCACATCTCTCTTCATCTTTTTCAAAAAATACTTTTCCTCCATCAAAGCTATAGTCTTCGCCTTACCAAAATGTCTAACCAAATCACCACTATGTAATTCTCTTATTTTATTTTCTTGAAGAGAACCAACTAAAATACATAATGATTTCCCTCTAAAGACATAACCTTATTGTATAATATACTCATCATGAATAGCATCTGTTTGACCTATAAATGGATTCCTACACTACTCAACTACCATTCCAAAATATGGATTAGTATCATATAATTCTTTGATAGCTTCATGTTTGAACACATCTAGATATGAGAGGGGGTGAATTAATATATTAACTAAAACTAGTCATTTGTGTAATTTTCATGTAGATTAAAAGATATATGTGGATCAAATCAAATATACAAAGATCACACAAACTCAAATGCACATGACACTAGATTTATACATGGAAAACCCCAAGGGAAAAACCATGATCATAATAGCTATTAGAATTTATTAATCTAATACAGCCTCATAATTCAAAGTCTTAATAAAAAACATCACTGGTTACACATTTAAGGATACCAATCTTAACGAGACACCAATATCCTATTTGAGCACCTGCTTAACACTTCTAATGGCACTAACCAATTAGATCTCAATTGAGATACAACTCCATATTATAATATAAATTCATAAATGAATCCAAGTCACTATTCTATGTTACAATTCTAATCTTTAATAGCTCATTATCTACACATAATCTCTTTGTCCCTTTCTTCCTCTCTGCCCTTCTATCTCTGTGTCTAGATATGCCTCTATTTGACACACTTCATCTCTCTTTCACTCTACTCTTATATGTCTCTCTATATTTAGTTTGACATAATTCAAATAATTTTAGCCTCAGTAGCTTCTATGTCTCTATATCTCCACTTTAATCTACTAAATTTTGGTTAGTAGAAACAATTACTCATGTCCTAAATTATTTACTTACAACCAACTGATCTAGGGTTTCATTATCTTCTATGTCTTCATAGTTGGATTATAACGCATCATGCCAGTCATAGACTTTAGTTCATTATGACTTGAATAATTATTTTCTTTCATCTCAAATTCATACATCACCTTCATGATTCCTAGTTTCATTAGTATCTTTACCCAATCTCAGGTTCTAGTCTTGATGCACATGCACATTTACATAGATTTGATGAGTTTCATCGATCAATCTCACTATATGTGTCATGATTTATGTCTTACTCATATGTTCCTACATATTCTAGTGCTTGATCATTCGGATGAATGGATCTTTAGATATCGATCATTGATATTTATTTTGGTGCCATGATCTGACGATCCATATTCAATTTCTACATCTTTAAATCATATCCATTCAATCAATCTCTGATAGACTCATACTCTCCATTTGATCCTTTTACATTTCATAAATTTATCTTTTTCATCTTTAAAATGCATCTATGGATCTTCATTACCTATCTTTCACATGCCATTTGATCTCTAAACTAGCATGATCTTTATCTCTATCTAGACGTTAAATGTCAAGGTCCTTATCCCATCTCACTACTTCCTATATCTTTCGATTGATTTCACTCCATCAATGTTGTCAAGCATGTTTACTTTTTAACTTTCCTCTATGTCAAAAAACATCAAACACTTTATTCCATCTGAGTCCACTTGCTCTATTGGATATTCTTTATATGATCATTCATTTTCCATCAAGTCTTCTAACAATCCCAATATTTATGTTTTCTTAACACCTGAAAGAGTGAAACTTGGCATATATGTGTGCCTTCTACATATTGTTGTTATTTCCCACTATTGAGACAATTCATAATCTTGCATGGATCATTAACCTTTTGACATTAAACCACTCCATAGATTTACTATGTAGGCTCCATGATTGTGAAACTTGTCACTTGACAATTAACTCAAAGGTCCTTTTTAAAATTTGACTTCTTTATGGTTTATTAGATCATCGTTGTATGATTAAGCACTAGTTATTCATCAATCATGGACATAATACAAGGTCTTAGACTTAGGAAATATTAAGTCCATTAATCACCACTTAAACTGATAATTTCTAAGTCAAGGGGCCAATTTTTCAATGACTATAAAGGCTTAAATAATAGCTTAAGCTACCAAATCTATGTTATATCCATTCAACATAAAAATATAAAGTGCCTTATGAAACTTTACAAGGTATCATTTAGAGCTTCTCAAAGTGTCCTTCAGAATAATAGAGGTGCCCTTTGGTTCAAACAAAATAACCCTTCAAAAATTTCCAAGTGTCCTTCAATACTTCTAAAAGTTCCCTTTAAAACTTCTCAACATTCCCTTTGGAACAACTGTTTCAGACATTTTGTCTAAAGAAAATTTCCTCAAAAAAAATTATTGTGGGATTTTTTTCAGGACAATTTCCTCTGAACTTTTTGTTGTAGGTTTTTTTTCTGAAGATAATTTCCTCAAAAAAATTATGATGAGTTTTTTGGTCAAAGTGACTTAAGTAAATTCCATAAAATAATTCTCCTAAAAAAATTTCGCAAAACAAATGCAAAAAGATTTAGAACATTTTTCCCAAAAACAACTTTCATAAAACAAATACCAAGTTGAAAAATAGACTATTGAAAGTTAGTATACTTTTAATTGAGAGGAAATATTATGTATTTGTAATATTTTCTATACTCATTTTCATGACATAAAACATAGACCACATACAATAGGCACAAAGTTTATTATCATATTGTGATCATTTTCTTCAAAAACTACCATATGCGTAAATACTATTATCACCAACCTATGTACTTAGCCATATCTATCAAGATAACTATGTGAGAAAAAGGATTCATATGATTGCTATTATATTTCAATAAACATTCAAAGTACACTCTCAGCTCCATGAGGTCTCTACAACACATCCATTCAATTCAACATCTTTGTCATTAATGCCTTAATAGTTCATTATTTATTTCACATCAATGGCAATCCTCGACACATCAATGACTATGTCCCAACAATCTCCCCCTTTGTCATTAATGGAAAGACACCTTTAAAATGATTTCTTACACATTTTATCACCATCATTCTTATTTCTCCCCCATTGACATTAATAACAAAGGATATCTTGGTTAAATTGTCAACAATCTGCTCATGCATGTGTTTTACAATTTAAAAAATTCTTCAAGATACTATCTATTGGTAAGAATTTGAAGCAATTTCACCTCATTTGACATCTGCCAATTTGATTTTAAAATATTCTAATCCTTAGACTTATCAGGCTTGAACACACTATGAGGAAATCCTCCTAGGTCATCTAAGACTAGATACTCTATGAACACCTTCAGACCACTTAGTGTCCTTTATATCATCTTCCAAGGATTAATAAAGTTTCTATGAGACTCCTCCTAGATTCATGCCCTATCACTAAAATTTATTGATGTTGTGTAAGAGCCACCTCTCCCAAAATTTGTCTCAGATATTCAAAATGTTCTTTAGGAAGAGGTTTGGTGAATATGTTTACCATTTGACCCTTAGTTGGAACATTTTTGATTGTCACATCTTGATCTATAACCCTTTCTCTTAATAAGTGATACTTGATTGATATGTTTCTAGTTCTAGAATGCATCACTAGATCATTTGATATATTTATAACACTTGAATTATCATAAAAAAATAGAAATAGGTGACTCATAGTCAACCTTGATGTCCTTGAGTGTCATTGATAGGACTTGAGTGAAACATGTTACTATTGTTACATACTCTTATTCTATTTTAGATAGAGTAATTGACTCCTAATTTTTTCTCAACTATGAAACAAGTTTCTTTCCAAGGAAAAATGCACCACTAGTAGTGCTTCTTTTGTCATCTACACTTCATGCCCATTCAACATCTATATATGTTGTCAAAGTGAAATATTTACTTGTAGGGTACCATATGCCATAATCAAATGTGATCTTGATGTATATAAATATCCTTGTCACTATGTTAACATGTAACTATTTAAGAGCATCTCGAAATCTTTCAACCATGCACATAGTTTGTATGATATCAGGTCTTGATGTAGTTAGGTATAGCAAACTTTCTATCATTGATATGTACATTGTCTGATTTGCATCAAGGGACTCATCCTATTTTTTTATCTTGCATCCAGTTATCATGGGAGTACTTACTACTTTTCTATATTCCATTCCAAATTTATATAGCATTTCATTTGCATACTTAGTTTGGGATATGAATATACCTTCATCAGTTTATGTTATTTATAGACTAAGGAATAAATTTCTTCTAATATAGACATCTAAAATCCACTTTGAGTTTATGTAGCAAATTATTTGAATATTTTGCTACTTATACCACCAAATATGATGTCATCTACATAAACAACAATAATAAACATATGCTCACTTTTTTATTTTAAGTACAAATTGTTGTATGCAAATCTTATATTGAATCCTTGTTACTACAAGTATTTCTCTAATATTGAATACCATGCCTTAGGTGCCTATTTTAGACCATATAGTTCTTATTTAGTCTATATACATAATCTTCTTGTTCTGACAACTGAAAACCTTCAAGTTGTTCTATGTAGACTTCCTCTTCTAGGTTATTATTCAAGAATGTAGACTTGACATCCATTTGATAGACATTAAACTTATTATAAACAGAGAATGCTATAAATATTATTATAACTTCCAATCTAGAAATTGAGGCAAATGTTTTTGCAAAATCTATACCTTCAACTTGTCCATATATTTTATACTCTAATATCACTTTATTTCTTATAACATCTCCATCTTCATTGAGCTTGTTTCTATAGACCCATTTTGCTTCTATCACATTCTTGTTTGAGGGTCTTGGAAATAATTGCCAACATTTGTTATTTTCTAGTTGACTTAGTTCTTCTTCCATGGATTTTAGCCAATTCTCATCCTTGTTGGATTCAACATAGCTCTTAGGCTTAATTTTAGATATTAGAGCAAAACTCACTATCTCCTTTGTTCATTGTATCTCTCCTCCTTGTCTGATCTCCTTAATTCTTATTACAAATTGTTTTCTCTTTGAGATGATCCTTTTGAACAAATTTTGGAGGTGATTTTTCTTTCTTTTCCTCATCCTCTTCACTATCTACTTCTTCTTCAAGATCTGACTCTTCATGACTGATTTCCTTATCAAGTTTAGCATATCTCAATACTTTTTTAACCTTGACATTGATTCTATCTACAATATTATGTAGTCTCTTATTATAACAAATATAGGGTTTACTTTTACTAGAGTAACCAAGAAATATTACTTCATTACATCATGATTCAAATATTCTTAATTTAATGGTCCTTTCTTCTGATGTAGAATTTGATTCCAAACACTTTGAAGTAGTTAATAGAGGTAGGCTTTCCATACCATAGCTCATAGTGAGTTTTTTCATTGTTTACCCTTAGTTGAACTCTGTCCAAGATGTATATTATTATTTGGACTAGTTATCTCTATTATCCATAAAATAACCTATCCTTTTTTAATATTATTATGGCTATCTCCTTGATTATCCTATTCTTTCTTTAAATAACTCTATTTTGTTATGGAGTCATTGTTGTAGATTAAGGACTTTTGATCCCATGCTTCTCACAATAATCTATGAACTGATTTGAAGTGAATTCTCCACCTTTATCATATATTAATTATTTGATTTTTTATCTAATCTCATTTTCAACCATGGCTCTAAATATCTTGAATCGCTCAAAGGCTTGAGACTTGTTATTCAAAAATGTTACCCATGTCATTCTTGAGTAGTCATCTATAAATAACACGAAGCATTTTCTCCTTTACATAATATTTGCTTAGTAGGACCACAAAGATTAGTATGAACTAATTGTAGAGGCTTTGTAGTTTCATACTCCTTTGTTTAGAATCTGACCCTTGTCTTCTTGCCTAGTTGACATTTCTTACAAGTAATGTATATAGGTTTTGTTATCTTGGGTATGTGTCTAATACACTTATTTGAGCTCACTTTGAATAAGTTATCAAATTTAACATGACCTATTCTTCTATTCCATAACCAACTCTCATCAATCTTTCCCATCAAGTAGCTATTACTATTTACTTTATCAAGATTATAGATATTACTTTCAATCCCTTTCCCTTGTATAACTATTCTAATAAATCTTTTTAGATTGTAGTCTTATATATCAAATGTGACCTTATATCCCTTGTCACACATTTGGTAACACCTAGAAAATTATCCTTCAATACTTCAACATAAATGACATCATGTGTAGGAAGTTTACCATATATATTCAAGGTTCTTTTACCATTGATATTTAATCTTGTGTTGTCTCCCAAGTTGACATATCCTTCCTTAAATTTTATTAATTTGGTGAACTTGCTCTTATCACCAGTTATATGATTTTAGCAACAACTATCTATCACCCATAAATTATGCTCCTTGACATGGAGTGCAGTTTGAGCAATCACAGATTGATTTTTCACTCTCTGCACATCCTTGGGTGTCTTTTTTAGATTATTTTTAGAAACTTGTGAAATTTTGTTCACATTGGGAGGCATGTCTTTCTTTACATTATGCAATTTTTATCTTACAAATATATTTCTAAAATGTTTATCTATGTGACCAAAGTTATTATAATTATAAAATGTTACATTTGTATCTAACAAGGGTGAAAATGATTATTTTCTTAAAAAATTGATTCTCCTTATAGGTATAAGTCTAATATTACTAGAATTATGACCAAAATTATTATACATATAATAATGATTATAAAAATATGAGGAATACCGTGTCATATCATTTCTTGGTGAAGCATGAGGAGTTATTCTATATTGTGGTTTTTTCAAGTCTCTCACTTTATTGTATCCATTTGCATTAGCTACATTTCTCTTATTATTCTCTTCAAGTATCTTTTCATGTTCATATTTATTCACATCAAATATGTTTAAGTTTGTCTTTGTGTCCTTGAAAACTTTCTCTTTCTTTACTCTTGATTTTTTTTTGCTTTAAATTTTCCATATAGGTTAGTAGATGTACTAGTAGTGGAACATTTTCCTTTTCTATAACCAAGACATGATCTCTCTTTTGAATGATTTTGATATTTTATTTATTAATCAACGATGTATGACCCTCCTATCAACTTTATACTTTTGTCTAGTTGACATTTGGCTTTTTCAAGATCTTTTCTCAAGGCCACTATATATGCTTCAAACTTCATGCATTCATCATATTTAGATTATAGTTCAATTTTGACTACATATTCTATTCTTTTAGCCTCTTTAGCTTGTGTATTTAGGCTCACTATCATCTAATTAGATTTCTCAAGACTTTTCGGCATTTTCTCAATTTCCTTTTGTCTATTTTTTTCCTATTTTGAGCTCTCTTTTTTCATTTTGTCAATTTAATCTAAAGAACATATGATCTCAAATTATAGATCCACTTCTCCTTCTTCTTCATCTAATTCTTTAAATTATTATTGATTCATATAATTTGATTCTATTATCATGAATAAGACATTCTTTTCGTCATCCTTAAAATCATATCCATGATCATCATTAGAACTATCACTATCATGCATTGAATCACTATCTTATTTTGTGTATAAACCTTTCTTATTTTTTAATAAGTTTTTCTTCTTAGGATAGTACAGTTTAACCTATTTGATACCCTTTACTTGCTCAAAGTTATCCTTTTTATTATGAAGGCATTTAGCATCAAAATGTCCTACTTCATTGTAGTTAAAGCATTTGAAAGGTAACTTACCTCTATACTTTATAGATCCTCTTTTTAATATCTTGATAAAGTTGGCTTCTTCTTCATCAATCTCCTCAGATCTAGATGAGGATACTTTTACTTTTACTTTATTGTAAAATTTGAATGTAGCTTCTCTCTTGAAGGTGTCTACCTTTTGCATTCTCATCTCATAAGTTGTGAAGGTTTCATGCAAACCGTGAGTTTATCTAGAGATCTAACTTCCTCTATTGTAGAGATATTAGAATCATATCTTAATGGCAAATATCTTAAGACTTTTTTGACAATGATTATTTCATCAACCCTAAAGAGGTAGTATGCAATCTTATCCTCTTCATTCATATTAAGACTCCAAAGCTTGACTTTGTAAGTTTGTAAATTTGTCTGCTTTACCTTAAAATCTTCTTCATTGATGCTCTTCACTTTGTTCTATATATATTGAGCATTTTAACAATACATCACTTTGAAAACATCTATGTTTTAAAATCCATAAATAATAATATTATTTTCCTTAGAATTTCTCTCACATGACTTCTTGGAAGCTTGATCAGTAGGATTTGTAGTAGGGGTTGTATATTTATATACTATAGACATCCATACATCAAACCCTAATGAGGATAAGTATGCTTCCATTCTTATGTTCTAGAATGCATAATTTATTCCTTAAAAAAGAGGTTCTTTTTTTGGTGAAGATCCTTCTTGAGTAGCCATATGTAATTTCCTTCGAAGATCTACTTGATTTGATTAAGCTTCTATTAGGAACCTGCTCCTCTGATACAAATTGTTGGAATACAACTGGATACTGAGAGGGGGTTAAATGGATATATTAACTAAAACTAGAAACATTAATCTAGATTAAGAGATATTTGTAGATCAAATGAAATATGTAGAGGTCACGCAAATTCAAACACACACGGTACCATATTAATAAAAGAAAAACCCAAAGGGAAAAACCATGATGAGAATAGATACTAGAATATTTTATTCTAATAAAACATTATACTTTAAATTCTTACTAATAAACCTCATTGGTTACACATTTGAGGAAACCAATATTAATAAGACACTAATCCCCTATCCGAACACCAACTCAACACTTTTTATGGCACCAACCAATTAGATCTCAACGGCGCTACAACTCTAGATTACAAAATAGATTAATAAATAAATCTAGGTCTCTTTTATATGTTACATGTTTAATTTTTAACTTCTCACTATTTTTACATAATCTCTTTATGCTTTTATTGCTTTTTCCCCTCTATCTCTATATCTAGATATGTCTCTATTTGACACACTTCATCTCTCCTGCACTCTACTCCTATATGTCTATCTATCTTTAGTTTGATATAATTTGAATAGCTTCATCCTCAATAGATTTTATGTCTCTATATATCCACTTGAATCTACTAAGTTTTGGTTAGTATTAATAATTAATCATGTCCTAAATTATGTATTTATAACTAACTGATCTAGGGTTACAATATCTTCTA
Organism: Torreya grandis; assembly: GCA_037957365.1. Taxonomy (NCBI): domain Eukaryota; kingdom Viridiplantae; phylum Streptophyta; class Pinopsida; order Cupressales; family Taxaceae; genus Torreya; species Torreya grandis. The sequence continues at coordinate 26,965 of JARHVA010010504.1, read as the reverse complement.
TGTGTTCACACTTAGACTGTAACACATCATGTCAATCCTAGACTTTATTTCATTATGAATTAAATAATTAGTTTCTCATGTCTCAAATTCATGCATCACCATCATGATTCCTGGTCTCATTACTCTCTCTACCAAATATTGGGCTCTAGTCTAAATGCACATGCATATTTACATATATTTGATTAGTTACATTGATCAATGTCACCATATGTGTCATGATTCATGGCTTACATGCATGTTCTTACATTTTATAATGTTTGATCATTGGGATGAATAGACTTCTAAATATCAACCATTGATCATTCTTTTGGTGTCGTGATATGATGATTAATATTCAATTTCCTCATCTTTAAATTACATCCATTTGATCAATCTATGATAAGCTCATGCCCTCTTTTAGATCTTTGTATTCTCTCAAACTTTAGCTTTATCATCTTTAAAATGTGTTTGTTGATCTTCCAGACCCAAGATTTTATGTGCCATTTGATCTCCAAACTAGCATGATCTTTATCTTTGTCTAGATGATAAATTTTAGGCTCTTAATCCCATCTTAGTACTTCCTATATCTTTCAATCACTTTCACTCCTTTTATCTTCTCAAACATGCTCAATTTTTAACTCCCCTCTTTGTTGATAAACATCAAACACTTTGTTCCATCTGATTTTACTTTCTCTATGGGATCTTCTTTATACAACCATCTTCTTACTATCAGATCTTGTAATAAGCCCAATCTTTATATCTATTTAGATTTAGAGAGAGTGACACTTGGCATAAACATGTAGCTTCTATATATTTTTGTCAATTCTTACTATTGAGACACTTTGCAATCTCTCATTGATAGTTGACCTTTTCAATTTAAATTACTTCATTAATTTACTATACATGCTCCAAGATTTTGACACTTGTCACTTTTACATTAACTTGGAAGTCTTTTTGATAATTTGACTTCTATGTACTTTATTGGATCATCGTTATATGATTAAGCACTAGCTATTGATCAATTTGGGACATAATATAAAATCTAAGTCTTAGGAAATATTAAGTCTATTGATCACCAGTTGAGCCAATAATTATTAGGTCAAGGGGTCAGTTTTTCAATGATGATAAAGGCTTAAATAATAACTTAAGCTACTAGATCAAGGCTATATCTAGTCAATATTAAAATAGAAAGTTCCTTATGGACTTTTCAGGGTACCCTTTGGATCTTCTCAAAGTGTCCTTCAAAACATTAGAGGTGTCATTTGATTCATACAAAATGACCCTTTACAACTTTTAGAGTATCCTTCAATCCTTCTAAAATTTCCATTCAAAGCTTCTAAACATGTGCTTCAAAATAATTATTTTGGGTATTTTGTCCAAATATAATTTCCTTGGAACTTTTTTGTTGTGGGATTTTTATCCAAAGATAATTTCCTCAAAAAAAATTCTATGAGATTTTTGGCCAAAGAGACTTAAGCAAATTCCCTAAAATAATTCTCTTGAATCACTTTTCTTGAAACAAATTAAAAAAAGCTTGAAAAAATTTCTCCAAAAAATAATTGTCTTGAAACAAATGCCAAGTTATAAAATAGACTAAGTGTCGAACATAGTAAACTTCTAGCTGAGAGGAAACCTTATGCATTTGTAACATTTTCCATACTCATCCACATGACTTGAAACTTAAACCACATAAAATAGGCACAAACCTAATTATTATTGTGTGATCATTTCCTTCAATAATTACGATATGCATAAATATTATTATCATCAACCTGTGTACTTAGCCATATTTGTCAAGATAAATATATGAGAAAAAGGATTCATATGACTGATCTTATAGTTCCATAAAGTTTCAAAGTACACACTCAGCTCCATGAGGTCTCTACAACATGTCTGTTCAACTCAACATCTTTGTCATTCATGTCCTATTAGCTCATTTTTTTTTATATCAATTACAATCCTTAGCACATAAATGACTATGTCCAACACTTCAAATCCAACTACTTCACTCACCATAATAGTTAATAATTCTACCCTCCTATTCAATCCATAAGCTACCTAATTCTATTTTCCTAATTTATTATTCAACACAAAAACATGCTCCTGAAAGAAAGAAACCCACTTTGCATGCCTATTATTCAACTTATTTTATGTATTCACATAATTGAAATCCTTATGATATGTAAATAGGATAAACTCCTTAAGCACCAAGTAATGACTTCAATGTCTTAATGCTTATACAATTGCATAAAATTCAACATCATAGGTAGAATACTTTATTCTTACCTCATTCATTTTTTTACTTAAATATGCTATTGATTTTCCTTCTTAACTTAGCACATCACCAATTCCCACAAATAAAGCATCAAAATCAACCTCAAATACTTTATTAAAATATGATAATACTAAAATTGGTCTTTTTGTAATCATCTTTTTTAAAAATTCAATGCTTTCTATGGTTGTTATAGTCCATGTAAATTGCTTCCCTCTCATGCAATCTATTATTCATGTTGAAATACTACTAATTTTTTTTAATAATTTTTTTTGTAAAACATTGCTAAACCATTCAAAATTATTACCTCTATAATTCTTCTTGGAATAGGCTACTCAAAAATTGCCTTTATCTTTTCTTCATCCATTTTTGCACCATCTGCTAAAACTATAAATCACAAAAATACCAAACTATTCTACATTAACTTTCATGTCTTCAAATTTTCATACAACTTCTCCTTTCATAACAAATCCAGTACTATTATCAAATGTTGTAAGTGTTATTCTTTAGGCTTACTAAATGTAAAAATATTATCAAAATAAACAACTAAAAACTTATAAATATATTCTCATAGCACTATATTCATCATCCTCATAAATGTTCTAAGTATAATAGATAATCTGAATAACATCACCATCCACTCATAGAAGCCATCCATAGACTTAAATGTAGTTTTCTACTCATCTCTTTCATAAATTTATATTTGATAATAACTATTATTTAGATCAATCTTGGTAAAATATTTTTTTCCCACAAGCACATCCATCATTTCATATAAAGGTATAGAAAACCTATACTTTATTGTAATTTTTTAAATTGATCTACTATCCACACACATTATCCATCCTCCATCATTGTTTAGAGTCAACAATGCTAGTGTTGCACATGGATTCATACTCTCCTTTATTACCTTCTTTCTTAGCAATTTACTAACCTATTTATTTAATTTTTCATGTTCTATTATACTCATTCTATAAGATGCTTGATTGGTTAGATCTGATCCTAGATTCAAATCAATATGATGTTGTATATCTCTCTTTGGTGGTAAACCATCTGGTAACTCATCAGGCATAACATATTCATATTCTTTCAATACTCTTACTATTTTTGTTAGTACTATCACCATTTTTATTTCTTCATTCTTTGTTACTAATACATAATAACAACCTACTACCTATATATCTTAGATAAATTATTTATTAGATATAATGTTTTTTGTCTTATCTTCCTCTTTAAGAGGTAATAAAACTATCTTTGTACCATATTTATAAAAAGTGTAAGTGTTTTTTTCTCCACCATGAATTAATTTCTATCAAATTGCTATAGTCTCCATAGTAACACATGGCATGCATCCATCAAAATAACATAACACCATATTTCATCATTACACCTTTTTCCTATAGAAAACTTGATTAAGCACCTTTTATCTAATATAACTCCATTACCTTTCTTAAACCATGAAATAGGATAAGGATTAGGATGATTTTCACATTCTAGATTTTATTTCTCTATCATTTCTTTAGAAACCATATTTTCACAATTACCACCATCTATAATTACTTTGCATACATTTCCACCCAAAATACATCTTCTTCCAAAAATATTTGGTTGTATCCATGAATCACCACTTTATTTAATATGCACTTGTTTCTTCCTTGGAGTGATGATGGTTCTCATCATGAGATTTTCTATAACATCTGTTGGTGTAACTTCACTCTTCTATTTATGTCTCAACTAGATTTACTCTGGGGTGATCTTCTTACATATTTTCTTGATATTGATATTGTGGACACTAAAATTTTGTATGCCTTTATTTTACACATCCATAATAGACATAAGATCTACGTTGATTTAGAAAACATTCTCTAACATCATTGTAATCTCATCCTCTCTAAAATCCTCTTTCTCTTTATTAGTATTGAAACCCTTGTCTATTGTCAACTCACTTTTTTGTACCATGTGATGATTCACCTATATTGGTATTAGACGCACCTCTAGTGGTATTAAAACCATCTGGTCCATAGTTTAGAGGGGATCTATCTCTTCTTGGACTAAGAGAGGTTTTCCTAAAATTATGTCATTTTTTTTCTTCTACCTTCAAAGCTAATTGATAAGCCTCCTCCATGCAAAAATATTTATGCATGATTAATTCATATTGAATAGAAAATTTTAAACCATTTACATATCTTGTAGTGATCTACTCTTCTATTTCATCATGCTACACATGTATGGATAGCTTATAAAATTTATTTGTATACTATTGTATACTATGATGTTTTTGCCTCAAATTATAAAATCTTCTATATAAGGTTTGTATATGATCCACAAAAAGAAATTTCTCCCTCATCTTCTTCTCCATATTTTTTGAAGAATTTATCTTATCTTTTCCTTTTATCTATTTCTCTTTTTTTATGAGATCTCGCCAAATCATTGCATGATATTTCAACTTCATACATGCAAAATTTACCTTCTTATCTTCTCTCATTATCTTCCATTTGAATAATTTCTCCTTGTTATTCATCTAATATATCAACTCCTCTGGTTTTAAACTACCGCCATAATATGGAACATCAATGTTTATTCCTTCATTTTTTCCTTATAAATCTTGAACCATCTTCTCTTACATTAATGGTGGTTGCTCTCGCTAAATTTCTTCATCATGATCTGTGTTTCCCCCAACTTCATCACCACCTTTTCTTCTTCCCTAATTGGTGATAATATTTATTAATTATTGTATCTCTTATATATCCTAGTTCTTTTGTGCAATACATCCTCATCCTCTCATCATGTCTTACTCCTCTGAGATTTTAACTTGCTGTGATACTAGATAATGAAACTGAAAAAACTATCAAGATAATAAAATTACCAATAAGCTAAAATATTGAAACAATACTTAGAATTGTATCATATTAAGTGACTTAAAATAATATAAAACCCAAACCATGGTTAAATAAGCCTCAACTCAAAATTTAGAGTTGACATGTAAAAAGTTAAAAAAAATAATATCTAAAAAATATATATATATTCAGGAGCCACTATGTATAGTAGGTTTCACATGGAAGCATGTGTAGATCTAAAAATACAAAAAAATAATCTAAATACTATATTAGCCTATGAGACAATTTTCAATTTAATTTGATGTTTGTTTCTAAAAATATATAATTTCTAAAAATAGAAAAATATTGAAAAAATCATTAAATGTTAATTTTAGACCCTCATATGATCATGTTTAACCTTCAAAAAATATTGATTTAAACTATAAAAATATAAATAGGCCTAATATAGCATCAAAAATTTTGAGATTATTATTTTGGCACGTAGAAGAGCTTAAATAGAGTTATGAATCAAAAGTTATGACCTCTAAAAGATTGGCCTATTTTTTCTGCATCATTCTCCTCTAGTTGAAAACAACTCATCTCCTACGAGTTGGTCTGATTATACTACAAAAATTTGACTTTATCAATATTATCTAGCTCCCATTACGTAATATAAGTGTTTTCTTCTTGTTGTAATCCTTTCCACTACGCTGAATATCAGTTATAATTCCCTTGCCTTGTGTTCATTGTCTCCATATCCAAAACCTACACTATTTTTTCCTTCTTTTTTTTTGAAACCCAATGTTCCCAATTTTATTATTCATATCATTTATCTTCACCATCTTCTCCATGTAATTTATATAATTATAAAATATTAAATAATGGAGATATATCAAAATTCTATGGTAAAGTCACCTCATAAGCATTGTCATTGATTTTCTTCACAGTTTTGTATGGTCCAATTTTCTTGTGCTTCAACTTATTATATGTGCCTTTTCAAAATATTTATTTCCTCAAGTAAACCATTACCAATTACCCTTATTCAAATACTTTGGATGTTATTTTGATATTTATTGCTACTTTATAAGGACTATTTTTTTTAAACATGGACTTATACCCATTAAAGTGGATTGGAGAAAATTTTCTCCAAAAATAATTTTCTTATGTTCTAAATAAATAAGAATATTTAAAACCATTTGGACGTATATAATTTTGAATGAGTTGTACTATTTTGAATAATTTGGACTTAAGCCCACTAATGTGGAGTGGAGAAAATTGTGTAAAAAAAATAATAAAAAATCTTGCATTCCAAATAAATTGGAGTGTTTAAAACCTTTTGGGCATAGATCATTTCAAATAAATTAGGACATTTTAAATAAAATGGACTTATACCCATTAAATTCAAGTGAAGTGAATTTTATCCAAAAATAAATTTGTTATATTAGAAATAAATAGGACTATTTCCAAGTATTTGGGCATAGATCATTTTAAATAAATATGGTTATTTTGAATAATTTAGTCTTAGACCTATAAAATAGAGTGAAGAAGATTTTCTCCAAAAATAATTTTGTTTTTATTCCAAATAAATTAAAAGACTTTTTCAAACTATTTGAGCATAGATCGTTTTAATTAAATTGAGTTATTTTAATAATTTCAAGTTATACCTACTAATGGGGAGTGGACAATATTTTCTCCATAAATATGTTTTCTATATTATAAATAAATTGAATTATTTCAAACCATTTGAGAACAAATCATTTTGAATAGATTGTACTTTTTCAAACTCATTTCACCCTTCTAGTCCTTCATACTGATCCTTGATCCTTTAAAGTAGCTTTAATTGTTGGGATGCATGGCATCATTTGACTATCCAAATTATGGATGAAAACATATTAAGAAATCTAGTTAATCTACAAAATAAAATATCTTGACAATTATTTGTTGTTCATTAAGAAGATCTTCATGAGAAAGTGTCAATATAATAATTCAATAACTTTAAGTAATCTCCAACTATAAATCAAATTAAATTTATTACCAAATCAAAGTAATTCTAAATTAGAAATTATTATTTTGAAATTAATTGAACTATATTTGAAATAATTTAGAATTTATTTGTATGAAATTTATGATAATGTTTATTACTACATAAGAACACTTGAAAGAATTAGTTGAAGTTACATCTTCCTAAACATTGGTTCACAGTTGTTGGCATGGATTTTTTGCTTTATCACAAGAATGTGATTATTGAATCATTTTGATTCTCCAATCCTTTCCATATTTTTGAATTTTATTTCCAGTATATCTACTTGATGTAACATAACTCATTTTTTATTTTTGATTTGTAAAATAATTCTGAGAATTATATCAATGAACATGTTGGCAATTAAGAACTCATCTCAAAAGGTCCCTTTAAAAATAAATTCATCCAATTTGTTTAGGTTTAAATTGAATGTCTTAGAATATCTTTTCTACCAAATAAACTTGATATTTGAACTTGTGTAACCCATGGTTTAAATGAGTATCCTCAAACGATTGTCCTCTATCATTGAACCAATGCCAATGTGAGAAAAAGGTTGTAGTGCCACCTTCAAAATTTATTTAGAATCATCTTTTTTTTTTTGGCTGCAAGAATCGGTCCAGCATGGGCCCCTATAACCTACAGTATGCCTGGTAAACTTTTTAACGTGACCGATGGTGCTGCCGTGACATGCTTTCTGGTACCACGGGGCGGGGGGGAGGGGGGAACTAGAACCCGTGACCAGTAGATCCACAATGAAAGTACTTAACCAACCGGATTAGGACCCTTGCCCTAATCATCTTGAATGTATTATGGCATATTTTTTATTTTATAATCATCTTTTTTTCTTGTATCATGCATTTGCATATATTTTATTTTGTGCATGATAAATAATATTAAGTCATCCAACCCCAAAATCAATAGATTTTTAGAAGTCATTTTTAGCTCCTCCTTTGAAATGTCTACTATTTGTTAAAATAGAAATGAACTGTTTATTAACAATATTATATTATAATAAATATAACATGAAAATATTATAATAAAATGTTTTATCTATTACTAGAATTGTTTTTTATGCAATTTTTATTTGCCTTTTTTATTGTAACATAAAAACATAATGCATTTTTTTAATTCAATTTTTTGCATTTATTTAAATCTTATAAAGATATATATAAACACATAAAATTAAATACATACTCAGGCACATTATAACTATAATACATATTAGACATGGATGTACCATATCTATTACCCATTTTGTAACATACATATGCATATAAAAGTTCATATTGAATCGTTATAACTTGACCATGACTTTATCATATTATAAAACATTATTATTTTGACATAAATTATTTCTCATAGACATTGATAAGAATTTAACATTGATCAACCAACATATATATTCTTACAGTAATGAAAGTATTAATTGTTCTTATGTATACCAATACATATTAATATGTTTATGGAGCCCATCATAGCAAATAAAATAGGATTTACTCTTCTAAATCATAGTTTACTATCACTAAATTCAAATGAGTATACATCTTAATATTTGAACTAACTTAATATACTTTTGATAAGACATCAAATTAAAAAATATTTAAACCAATAAAAATACAATTATTTCTAGCACAATATACTTTATTGTTTTTTATTGATAAAGAACACACGGATACTCTGCATCAAAATTTATTGTATTAAAGACATAGTATAGCACATATTATTTTATTTTAAATTGGCTAAATTATACATGTAAACAACATTGTAATGGGTAAATTAAACATGTAAACAGTATATTAATGGGTAAATATAACCACATTCAATTCTACACAATAATAAAATAACCAACATTTTCAAATCTCATGTTGATGCAAGTCTATTTTATTGTCTTCTACAATCTCTTATGCATGAAAAAAATATGATTGTAATGTGTTTAAATAAATAAAGATTATTCTTATATTCTAAACTTGTATGAAATTATATAATTATACATTTATTGAAAGGGGTTTTCAACTTTTTGAACCTTTTTTGAGTTTGTATAGGTGCACTCTTTTATTGAAATTTTAGTTACTTATTCCCTACAATGTATTATATAAATTAGTAAAAGAAAATTCTCATCATCAATTGATTTGATATTTGTATTTTAAAAATGTGTGTTGTTGTAGAGTTTTGCCTTGTGTTATTTTCATGGAGGCACCAACCTACAGAGCTATGTAATTGGTTGTTGTGTTGAAGACACAACGTTATAGACCTACATTGTTAACTTTTTTAACTAAGAAATAAATAGAGAAATAAATATTATGTTAGTATTATGAATCATTGATATATATATATATATATATATATATATATATATATAATTTAAAAAATATGCATGATCTTATCTTATCTTACTCATCTTATGATGTGTCATGTTCATTGATATGATCTTCTCTTATTATTAGTTCTTCACTTGCATGCAATGCCACTAGTGCTACACATCAAAAGATTGCTAAGTTGTTAGGTTTGAAAAATAAAGTATACATAATGAAAGATTATTAATATGTTATATTTATAAAATGAGGAATGATTATAAAATAAATTAAAAATGATATACACTTGGTACTGATCAAATTGGTTGTTCTTGTATTGGTTTATCTAAATTTGTCAAACAATTTTGAAAGTGAACATTAAAAATTATTTATTCTTCAATTTTTGTAATGCATCATAAAAAAATTCATGATTTTGTACAAGTATGCACCAATTCAACTATGGTATATACCTCTAGGACATCACATGCATTTGAATTATTGAAAATAGAGATAAGTTTATCTTAGAAGGTGGTATTGAGTTATTTTTTTTAATTTCCTTCTTGTTTTATGGGAATCAATCATTTGAAATGTCTGGAAATCGTTATATATGTCAAAATATTCATCTAATTTACTTTGTTGTGAATGAAGGATGAAAAATTATAGCTAAAAATGAGTGTGATTCTAATAAAAATTGATACCTATAATGTGTCCAATCAAATCCATAACTATCTAGACCACATAGTATGACACCTATATCTTGCATGTAATGAAAATCACCAAACCAAAATTCTCGAGAGAGGTCCAAATGGTAGAATAATGTTCTAGTTTGTGTATGATGAATACATTGAATGCCTTAACAATAATTTTTTTAGTCAATGAATGAATAAATACGTGAAGATGTTCTTCCTTTAAAATTTTAGTGAGATTCAAAAGATCAATCATTATCAAATTGACATTCAGACTAAGAATGAACATTTCACTAGAAACTTTTAAAACAGATGGCCAAAGACCTGGGGGCTCGTAATAATAGCTAAATCTTTTTGTATCTATCTTTAGAATTAGACCTCTATCATTATGTAGATAAAATTTTAATATACTTAATGAATCTTGAGATAATACTTACCATCTTTTTTTAATTTTTTTAAATACCTTCATTCAAGACACACAAATCATCAAATCTTCTCATAAAATTTTTATAATGCTCCAATACCTCTTCACGTGTTATTGTTTGGTATTGTGGTAGTGTCATATCATGGTTTCTGAAATAATCTATAATTTTTTATAATATATTACTTTCCAGCTTCACCATTTTACACTAATTATCCATGTTGTTGTACCCATAGGTTTTCAATAAGGAAATAGACTCTTTTTCCAATAAATTAACTAATTCTATTTTTTATTTATTTGAAATACCTTGAATATTTCTATGTACTATTGTACCAATTAGATTTAAATCTTATTTATTTGAACCCGTTAATGTACTAGTTTCAAACAAATCAAATGCCTTATCAAAACAATCTCAAACATGTTTTTTCATTAAAATAAGGCATTTTATCTCCTATATTTGTTTTACTAAATAGTTCATTTGTGTGAATAAGTGTCTATCTTGTTCATGTATTTCTTCCATTTTTTTTCCTATTTCAAGATCCTTTCAAACTCTAAGTTTTATAAGGTCACATGTAAATAGATCTCTTTCTACAAATGAAGCCTTATAAATTATTTCATTGACTTCATTATATTGGTTACATATTTTTTACACAATATGGAATAGAGTACAAGTTTTTATAAACCTTGCCCTTCAAATAGAACATTTATTTCTCAATGATTGTGAATTGAATTCTTCCTTAAAAATAATTCTTTATTGTGTTATAATTGTGTGTTGTAAATCTATAATTTTGAACCTTACAATTTTTTTCTCCATCATATCTTCTAGGACTTCCTTCGATTCAATAATATATTCAAATTTGTTTAGATTAAAAGGAATTAACAAAGACTCCTTCAGTAGAACCTCATTATGTTTTAAAAATAAATTAATTATATCATTCCCCCCTCTTTTATTCAGATTTATTATTTTGATATTAGCATCCCCCAATTCACAAAGCCCTATAGGAATGTTCAAGGTGTAATTGATAGATAAAATATACCATGTAGAGAATTCACTATGTGTCTCATCAGAAGTTTATGGCAACAGTAGTGTTTCAACCTTTTGTTCAATCTTATTTTTATCCACTAATGTGAGTAATTATATAGCCTCTTTCAAATCTACATAAAAATATGTTACCCTTATTTTTCTTTTTTTTTTCAACATTTTTTCTATCATGACTTTAGGGTATCTTAAATACATGATTGCATGGTGGCAATTAGAAGAAATTATTGCCCCTTGTTCATATTTGTTTTCAACATATGTTGTATTCTAATGACCAAATTATCTCTGTCTATCAACCTAGACATTTGATGGTTGTCATGGATATTCAAATTAAACCAAAATGTTTCATAAGAAGGAGAAAAAATAATTTTTATCAACTCCATTTTACTAGGTGTAAATTTATTGTAATTAGTTTTACATTGATGGAGAATTCCATCTTCATCATTCCATAATTAGTTGGAATTAGTGCATCGTCATTTCATCATTATCAAAAGTAAATATTATTCCAATCGGAGAAGATTATTTTCCAAATATAATGCTAAATAAGTATTTATTTGCATGCATATTTGGTAGACTAAAAAATTCAAAATACCAATTGGTAAGAGGAATTTTTTTGCCACCATAAAATGGAAGATGTTGATATGAATTTAATTTTATTGTTGGTATTTTAAATGGTATTCTACCCAAATTTGTTTAGAGTGAGGCCTTAAAATTCCTTTTATCCAAAGTATTTTTGATTGAGATCTTCTTCTACCTTTTAAGTGTTGGAATTTCTATTTCACTCAAGGAAATTCTATGAGATAATTTAAATGATTTAAATATTGATATTTTATCAAATGAAAGTTGCATATTGCATTAGTTCATGAAATTTATTTATGTTTGAGTAATTATAAAATGTATATCAACAAATCTTAATTCTAAACTAAAATATTAAATAAATATTAAATATTCATAATATACACATTAACTCAAACTTAAGCTAATAAGTTATGACCAAACAAAAAAAAAATTATGTACACTAGCCAATATAATCTTATGGGCAAAGGAATCCACAACCATTGTTTTTAATGAGAAATATGATGGAAAGTATGTTTCTAATATGTGTCAAAATGCACATCAATAGGTACCTTCAAGGTATCTCCTAGGAGAAACCTTTCAATCATGCACAAGAGTGAATTTTTCTTACAAGACATATCATAGGTGATATCTTCAAGTTAATCATGATGGTATTATAAGTGTACTTCAAGGCCCTTAAAGGAATATCCTAATGGACAACCTTGAAATCACTTTCCTTCACCTTAAATGTATCTCCCAGGAGAACATTCTTCCACCTTGAAAGTACGATTGGTTGATAACTTGATAATTTAAGGATCCTTTTAATACTTGGGAGAGCATGAATTTTAGGTCCTCCTATGCACATGTTCTTTCCACCTCAATCTAGTTTAGCAATTTTCCCTATTACATTTTTTAGATCTGAATAATTACCTTATTGTACCTCTAAAAATTATATTTACCTTGATGGTCCTTTTAATATCTTCAATGTATATATAAGGAGATACCTTCAAGTTACCCATGAAGGTATTACAAGGAACTCAAAGGAATCTCTTATTAGATACCTTGAGATTGAACTTACCTAGTGTTATTGAGGTTTGTAATATCTTCAAGGTATCTCCTAAGAGATACCTTCATGTTACTCATGAAGGAATATCCTAGTGGATATTATTGATGCCTAAAACTCTCACTCTCGACAAATAGTTTTGTATGGAAATATTTATAGATGTAGGAGGAAAATATGATCTATGAAGAAACCTCCAGGATTCCCATGATTCTTAGAAGATGTGTTATGATGACATGTTTCTCCCTCTGAACTACCTCTAGAATTCTTATTAGAAATTGGGCCCACTTCACTTGGCCAATGATGTGTCTTTAGTTTAAAGAAGAACTCCCTTACTTCCTAAGGAGATCCATGATGACATGTGTCATTAGTATAAGGGACCAAGACTTAGCCAAAAAATTAAGGGGAACCCAACAAAGAAGAGGTTGATACACCACCCACCAAACATTATCAAGCATATTGATAATGAAAAGGCTAACTGACCCAAAACATCAAAATGTGGATTATGATCTAAATATACCTCATGGTTGAACTTACCCAATGTTATAGAGGTATATAATGGATTCAATGAGATATATTTCAAATAGGCACATGACTGAATTTCTTCTTTAAGGTATCTTCTACGAACAACCGTTTTCCCAAATCTATAATTTTTCCTATATAAAACATTTTTAGACTACTCGACTATGTTTCTATATGTGTACAACACTTAATCATATTAAATATTAATTTTGAAAACATTTATCCATAGAGAATCCATCTTCAAAGGTAAATCCTAAAACCATAGGGATTTTTTTTCTCTACCCTTCTCCTTATTTGGGATGCTTTCCAGAGTGAAATTTTTTGAAGGAGATAATTTTATGTCATCAATTAATATAACTTAATTTTACCCTCAAGGAGATAATTTCAAATCACCCAATAAGGTATTACAAGGTGCTTGAAGGAGTCTCATAGTAAAATACCTCAAGATGGAACTTACCCATCATTATTATGGTGTAGAAAGGATTTATTTAATAAATATGTGCTTAAATGAAAGAACGTAGTTAGCAATACATTAATTATTGTGTATAAGTTCTTCTCTATCTTATTTAGGGGTAAAAGTGTCTTAATTATAAGATTCAATGTGAAACCAACAAAATTTTAGACTTCATAAGATACAAGAGTACTCTTCAAGATTTTTGAAAGTAACCTTTGGGATTTTTGAAATTACATAACTACTTTTTTAAAAAGACCCTTCAGTCTTTGCCCTTTCAAAGTGAACCTTTAGAATTTTGTCATTAGACATTTTTTCCATCTCAAAAAACATGTAATAATTCCCACAACAGTCTTATCAATGAAATTTTGCTGAAATAATGACCCCAAAGGCACATACCGTTCAAGATTTATACAACTTACCCTTTGGGAGTTTTGGCAAGGATAATTAAATTATAGAATTACCTTTTAGCCTTTCTAAAATTTGGACCTTTTCCCTCCATAATTACCTTTTAACATTTTTGGAATGACCCTTTACCTTCCAAACATACCCTTCAGGACCTTTGTCCTAGGCCCTTACCCTAATTAGTTGTGCCCTTCAAACCTTATAAAAGTACCCTTTTAGATTTCTAAATGTACCCTTAAAGATTTTTGAAAAAAAAGTTAAGGCTTTTTGAAGGTGCCCTTCAACATTTTTTTACAAAGACCCTTCAAGATTTTTATCATCACTGCTTTGGCCTACAAAATAATTTTCCCAAGATAATTTTCCCAAGACATTGATTTCCTCTAACTTTTTTGTGTTGTAGTCATTTTATCATGTTAAAAACTTCAATCTATGTGACTTTATTTAAGCTTTATATGTTCTTAAGACCTAACTTTAATATTTTATATTGTTTTTAATAACCAATCTCACTCACTACCAAGTTATATTTTATAATTTGGATATCATCCATGACTATTTTAGTTGTACATTTTTCCTAACTCTCATTTGGATTAATGGACATGTTTCTAGATAATCATGTTTTTACACCTTCCAATGTTGCTATGAATTATTGATTGTGTTTCTATATTGCAAGATCAATGAAATTTTATTTGGAAATGAACATGTTTCATGTCTTTTTTGGGTAGTACATTATTACTAGCTCTCATCTAGATTAATGGACATGTTTTTAGATGATCATACTTTTAGCCCTTATAACGTTTCTATGAATTATTACTTATGTTGCCTAAAGTACATTTGGTAGATTTCTCCTTCAAGGAACAAGTGGAATTTTCCTTTACATAGAAGGCACCACTGTGTTATATTTTGAATGCCCCTGTAATACCTTCAATGTATATCCTAGGAGATATCTTTCAAACATACACAAGAGTGGATTTCCCCTTCAGGGTATCTCTTAGGAGATAAATTTCAAACAGGGATAAGAGTGGATTTCTCATTCAAGGAATAATTAAAATTTTCCTTTACATGGAAGGAACTACTAGGTGATATTTTAAATGCCTTTATAATACTTTTAAGGTCAAACATGCATAAGAGTGCATTTCCCTTGAAAGTATCTCCTGGTAGATACCTTCCAAACAAGCATAAGAGTGTATTTATCCTTCAAGGAATAAGTGGAATTTTCTTTACATGAAAAGCACTACTAGTAGTTGTATAAACAAGTGGTCAACAATTAAAATCTACTATTTTGGCACTGTTGGGTGATATTTTGAGGCCCCTTGTATTACCTTCAAGGTATCACCTAGGAGATACCTTTCAAACATGAAAAGGATTAGATTTTACCTTCAAGGTATGTCCTAATATATACCTTTCAAATAGGCACAAGAGTGGATTTTTCCATCAAGAAATAAGTGTAATTGTCTCTTACATGGAAGGCACTACTGGGTGATATTTTTAATCATGATAAAATACCTTCAATATATCTCCTAGGAGATACCTTTCAAATATGCATAAGAGTGGATTTACCCTTCAAGGTATCTCCTAGGAGATACATTTCAAATAAGGACAAGAGTGGATTTCTCCTTGAAGGAACAAGTGAAAATTTCCTTTACAAGGAATGTAGAAACTTTATAGGTGTTAGAGACAATTACGATCTATAAAGCAACCTCTAGGATTTTATAAGCCAGTTATTTATTTAAGTTTAAGAAAGGAAAACATATAACATGTAAATTAGATTTAATATCAGGGGATGCACCAAGAGATTTGAAACATTAATATATAATTTCATAAAATAGATTAGATCCTTAAGAATTATAGGGCATGAAGGACTATAAAAAATGAGCTATAGTCTATTATACAAGAAAAAACCCAAACTATAGAAGTAGAAGAAAAGAAATAACAGATATAGTTAATTGTCAATTCCAAATAACATAAAACATTACATCCTCTTCATTGTAGATGAATAATAGAATATAAAAGGCCATGACAGTCACATACAAAGCATATAATCACATATATCTATTAAAATGGATGAAAAATAAAGAATACCAAAAATGATAACTAGTGAAAAGTAATATCCAACCTCCTCTAAATGAAAAGACCTTAGAATATATAGTTGAGGTGGTACCTTGGGAAGATGACACTTGGAGATTATACCACTCACACCCATGTTAGTGTCATTACAATTAAAAGAGGGTCTTGAGCTCATGAGTTTAGTTATCCTTACGATCTTGAATATGGCACAACTATGTTGTTTTGTTATGGCCACTATGTTTAGGAGAAGTGAGGTGGTGCCATGTGTATACTTCCAAATTTGTCCCACCTATATTGTATTTAATGACCTTGGTCCCACTTGGAATCATTAGATTAAACTTTAAGCTAGGCATAAAGTGTTTCAAAAGTTTTACTCAAGAAGAGGGACCCATAATCTCATCTAATGGCATTAATATAAGTTCTTACAATCTAACACCACTCTCAAATAAGTGTGGAGATGACATGCATCAAGATGGTAGTTTTCAAAAGGGGTTGGGGACTTATTTATTAAGATCTATCATGGGTGAACCATGTGTCATAATTGAACAAAGGATGGTACTTAGAAAAAAAATTAAAAAGGGCCCCTAATGAAATGGGAACCATTGAAAGGTAATGAGGAATTTCTAACTTATGAGCAAGCCTGAAGCCAAAGATGAGCTACTCTAAAACTAAAAAAAGTGGATTTTTGATCCATAGTTCCTAGTGACTCCTAGGTGCATTATATTGTATATGGGAGAACCCAAAACATTGGTATGTAGACCAGTAAAATCTAAATTGGAAAAATAGGAGAAAGTTGTAGATACGTACAATTTTTAAAGTGCTAACTATGAGGGCACCCATTATTCCTCTTTTAGTTCGGTCTCATATTATAGAGCCTCAATGACTCTATCTAGATCTATTATATCTTTGAAGGAGATGTTAACCAAGCCTTTACTTATCTTCAACATTTAGAACTCCAGCTGGGTGAGTGGGTGTAAAATTTTCTCCACCTCAAAGACATTAGGTGCTTGACTGAGAGCCATGAAGATAGTCTGGTCATTCTACTTTTACTCAAGAAATACCTTGATTTAGTCCTTAGGGAGGATGTTCATATCTACCAAGAAAGGATAGGGAGATCCTAACTACAATAACTACTTGATGCATGCCCACATATCCCATACCACATACTCTAACACATGAAGGAATGCCTTACATTTGTTGGCTTTATTGATACAACCAAGAAACTCATTGACCTTGGCCATCACCTGCTTCTAGTTGTTCACCCTTATTTCTTGTAGTACCTTGTGAGAAGCACTATATATCTTTTGGATGAGGCTCTATAACTTTAGGACCTTAAGATAGATGAGGATGATCACCTAATCAATAGATGTAATCACTTGAGAGGCCAAATTCTATGTATCTGCAATGAAATTTTGTGTTGTATTTAGTGTTTCCATCATGACCTTGATCCTTTCCCAATATGATTTATATGGTTTTTTCACCATAGATATTATTTTTTAGGCTTATGGATAGGTAACAAGGTCATTCATTAGTTTATCAATTTATTGGTCCTTGACCAAGGATTCTTATTTCACCTTTTGCTATAATTATTAATATGATCAATAAAAATTAGAGAGATACTTGTAAAATTGAGCTAGTTTACTATCCTTATCCTCCAACTCATTTATGGTGACCACTCTCAAGTTAACATCAATTTAGAATATCTCATTATATGTGGCTCTGTAGGTCATACCTTTATTTATTGAGCTCTATATCTTTGGCTTTAATCTCAATATTGAGGCATTCGATCGTACATTTCACTCTTGTAAGCTACATATTGGTATTTTATAGTTTCTAGGCCACCTTGATGTATTCCATGGTAACAAAATTTTGTGTCTCTTTCATCAACTTGACTCTATAAGTGGGCCTACCCTAACTGAGGTTGAGGTTGATAACTTGAATAGTGTATTTCCTTGGCTACATTGGTCCTTGGGGCTTGAGTACTTAGGGGGTTAGATTAATAACTATAAGGGATTAATTTTTAGGGTCATAAAATTACTATATGTGAGTTTGAGCACTCTTTCTTTCCATTCAAGCCTCTTGGGCCAATTTTATTTCATTCACCTACTATTGGTACTGATCTAGCCATTGAATACTCTCCACCACAAATAAAATCCCCTATGGTAGTGAGAATGGAATAGTTACTTGTTTTTGTGAAGCAACAAGCACCATTCCTCTAGAGGAAGTTGGATTTTGGGTGAGGGGAAAGGGGATAATGGTAGAAGCCCATGGAGTGGGGGAATGGAAAGAGTGCCACAATGGAGAATGATGTCAATGTTGAAGGTGGTGAGGTGAGGAAAGGCATGTAAGAGTAAATTGGGACCATGAAGTAAAATGATGTGATCTCAATGGAGGATTTAGTGGAATAAAATGAGAGAGGGCCTAAGGTGGCACTTTCTTGAGTAGTATAAATTACCACAACCTAAGGTAAGATGGTGGATGGAACTATAGAGGTGATGAGAGATGTAGAGGTGAAAAGGTGGGAACCTAAGAAGTATATTTTATTCTACATGGGCTCAATTGAAGGGCTACATTTAGGTGCCTTGGGAATCTAGCACTATGATGAACTAGTTGTGAGGTGCCAAGAGAGAGACTATTGTTATTATATATATATGGTACATGAGTATATAGGAGATGGCCATGAGAAGATTTTTACATCTCCAAGACCTCAAGCTCTTTTTGTTGTGGCATAACTCCTGATACAAACTTAGGAGTATATTCTTCCTCTTATTATTTTCCTTCTCCTCCTATCATTATTTTAAAGGAGGATTCTTCATGTGCTAAGCCCTTCATTTGATCATGCTCATCCCAAATCTTATCAAAGATTCCATCTTTATCTTCCTCATCAAGCTTGATGTAGGGTAGGTTAATCTCATACCTATATTTTGTAAAGGTAACCTTTTTCTCTTTATTCCATCTTAATTGTGTGAGATGATTATTTATCACCTTTAATAATTTATCTATTGGGTTATGATCTTACACCTTCTCATAGAAGTACTCCCATGGTTTGATGATGTCTAGTGAGATATGAGCTAGGTCCATATAATTTTATGGAATGTCTTCCATGGTCAACTTCTTCTACTATAGGTAAGGTTATACATGATGCCTAGGGGAGCTAGTGATCTTCAAGTTTTCTATGTATCTAGTTGGATCACAATTCCATCTATCCTCTATTAGGTATAGGATAAGCTCTACCAATTTAACTATGAATAGGAATTCTTGATGTCTTTTACACAATGTAATGCCTCCTCTTGTGAAGGGGAAATCATATAGTGCTTTCTTCTTCTTTCCTATGCTATAGATAGAATCCACTACATCAAGCTGGCAAGCATAATCAAAGGCTAGAATCTAGTCTATATAGAGATAATGGGAACCAGAAGGATTTTCCCTAGAAACTGTGCACTTAAAGGAATGAGAAGTGGGTTCCCTAAAACCAATCAATTAAGACCTTTTTCTCAGTGAACTATACCATTTATGATTTAGTCATTATGAATGTAAGTAGTTCTATGTTGAGTTTGATGAGAACTGGAGCCATAAAAATCTCTAAAAACATGTAATAATCCCTGGTGACAAACAAGATGTGGATTCATACAATGATCAGGTTTACCATGTTGGAGAAGATGTCTATTTCATAAGAGTTAATCTTGAGGTATTTGGAGAAGATCTGGGGATGCTAGAATAAAATGAGATGTAGAAGGAAGGATGAGTACCGAAAGGTACCCACTGCTGAAAAATTTTCAATATCATCTCTTATGGAGATGGAAATGGATTCTAAAAATCCAACCTAAAATTATGTCCCTTCTACATCAAGGTTATAAAGAAGAGTGCCCCCAACTAGAAGTATTTGACATTGTCATTAGAGTCTATTTTGAAGATGAAGGCTGACATGGACATAGCATCTCCTAGTTACTACATGACAAACATCTTGAGGGAAATGGGCATAGGAGGCATCTCTATGATTTCACTTTTGAGGAGAAAACTAATGAAGTCTCCCTTTTCTCAAACATGGGAATCTCAAATTTTCAATAGGTTTTATACACTATAGATCTTGGCCTCCTAATCACTGGGGAGACAAAGCATCTCCTTGATGTTATCTATGCTAGTTTTTACTCTGAAATGGGTGTTATCATTAATTGTGCCATAGTGGGCATCACATAGAGGGTGATGATATTTGGGAAGGGATGAACTAAGGCACTATGAAATATACCAATGTGCATTCCCATAACCTATAGATGAATGATTCATAGTCATTTGTACTATCCCTTGAGATCATTTACTTGTAATATCCTTATCTCAGACTCTTGGGATTCTTGGCCCACTTTAGTTCAAATATATTTTCTACAAATTCAATGACTAATGTTTGGTCCCTCAATTCCCTCTTATATGCTTTTTTTGGTGTTATACACCTTTTATTTTTTTAGAGTAGGTTTGGAAGTATTTACTCTATTTATTACATGTTTGAGGGAAAGGTCCCCCCTACTACTTAACCTATATGTTATTTTTTTGATTGGATGTTGGTCACTTCCTGGTGAATATGTAGAAGCTTATGTTGGTGAGGATTTTTCTCCAAAACCCCTTTCTATTTCTACTGAAGGTCTAGATTAATGGTTCTATTATTTTTTACCTATAATTATAGACTTGGCCCTTCTTACTTCTCTTGATTCACTCAATGTTCTTGATGCTCTCAATGTGTCTAATAAATGGCTTAGATGAGGTGAGTGTATTTATGCATTGATGCCACTAGGTAGGCCAATGATGAGAACTTTTAAAATTGGGCATCCCCATAAATGATAAGGGTAATGAACATGATTTAAGGGTCACTCATGAGATATTTTTGGGAATTATTATGGGTAACCATGCAAAAATGAGGTGTTTTGCATTCATGGTAAGTAAGGCAGGTATATAATTGTCTTTTAAAGAATATTTTTTGAAGATTTGGGAGGACTAGGGAAGGGACACATAGCCATTAGAAGAGTCACTTGTGATAAAAATATTATTTGAAAAGGAAAAAACAAAGTGAATGAAAATGAAGCAAGGGGAAACAACAACTAGAAAAAAGAAACACATGACAAAAAATGAAACTAACTAATTATGTATAAGGAAGAAGATAGGTAAGTCAATTGAAATTCTTCAAGTCGATCTCATTGATGGGGATATCCAATGCATTACCATCTTGATATTATAATTCATAAAAATTCCCCCACCTATCAATGATGATGTGAAATGGTCCTATCCAAAGAGAATCAAACTTTACATGTTGTCCTGGATTTGTAGCCTATTGATCATATTTGAGAAATAAAAATCTAGGATTAAATCCTAAGTTTGATAAATTCTTGTAGAACCATTACTTAACCACTTGTTATTAGAAGAGATTTGGATTGTTTTCCTATTCTCTTTCCTCTTATAGTTTTATAAATTCAACAATTTAAACTTCTATTGCTCCATTTTCTTCAATTTTAGTAGCCTTCAAGAGCTATTGTGTGGGGATTTCTAATGATAGTAGAATAATTATTTCTTTTCCATATACAATCTCATATGGGTAAGTATTCAAAAATTATTTAGGGGTGATGTGATCTAAACATAAATTCATCTTCACATGTAGGTGCAACTCCTACTTGTCATCACACATTCTTTTGATCGGTCTGATTAGATTTTTATTAATAGACTCTACCAACATATTCCATTGTTGACAATAATGGGATGAATCCTTAAAGATTTTGAATATGCATTGATCTTCACCCTAAAATGGGTTTTATCCATAATTATTGCAATTTGGATGAATATGTAGAAGTATCCATCAATAATTCTTCTTTAAAACCACTTTTTGTCTTACCAAAGGCACTAGATTAATATTCCCTACTCATAAATTCTCACAATTTTTGGTTCAGCTCTTTATGCTCTCTACAATTGCTTAATTCTATCAAAATATAAATGTGTCTAATTGTTAGGATAAAATTAGGAGAGGGGTATTTATACTCTGAAACCCCTAGGTTACCTCATAATAATTAAATTACAATGGGTATTTATACTCTTAAATTAATTATGGGAGAGGAGAGTTGATAACTATCTTTTGGTGAATGCTTTTAAAACTTAGGAGGGTTAGGGTGAGGGCATGTGGAAACTAAAAGTGTACTTGTGCCAAAATCACTTATTGGAGAGGAAAAATCAAAGAATATACCTTTTAGACATGTATAATAATGTATTTCCCCTTCAAGGCATCTCCTAGGAGATACATTTTAAATAGGGATAAGATTGGATTTCTCCTTCAAGGAATAAGTGGAATTTTAATTTACATCAAAGACACTATTAGGTGATATTTTGAAAGACCTTGTAATATATTTAATGTATCTCCTATGAGATAAATCTAAAAAATGCATAAAAGTGGATTTCCCCTTTCAAGGTATCTCTTAGGAGATACCTTTTAAATAGGTAAAAGAGTGGATTTCTCCTTCAAGGAATAAGTGGAATGTTCATTAACATGAAATCCAATTCTAGGTGATATTTTAAAGGCTTTTGTAATACCCTCAAGGTATCTATTATGATATAAATTTAAAACATGTAAAATACTGTATTTCCCCTTCAAATTATCTCCTAGGAGATACCATTTAAATATGCATAAGAGTGGATTTCTCCTTCAAGGAATAAGTGGAATTTTCCTTCACATAGAAAGCACTAGTAAGTGATATTTTGAAAGCCTTTTTAATACCTTCAAGTTATATATTAGGATATACCTTTAAAATATGTAGAAGAGTGGATTTCTTCTTCAAGGTATCTCCTAGGAGATACATTTCAAATAGGGACAAAAGTGGGTTTTCCCTTCAAGGAACAAGTGTAATTTTCCTTTATGTAGAAGGAACTAATAGGTGATATTTTGAAGTCCCTTTTAATAAATCAAAGATATAACTTAGGAAATTCCTTTAAAATTTTCATATGAGTGGATTTCACCTTCAAGGTATCTCATAAGAGATACATTTCAAAAAGGCACCAGAGTGGATTTCTCCTTCAAGGAGAAAATGGAATTTTCATTTACACAGAAGGCACTACTGGGTGATGTTTTGAAGGCCTTTATAATAAATTCAAGTTATATCTTGGGAGATACATTTGAAACATATAAAAGAGTGTATTTTCAATTCAAGGTATTTCCTAGGAGATACCTTTCAAACAAACATAAGAGTGGATTTCTCCTTCAAGGAACAAGTGTAATTTTCTTTTACACAAAACACACTACTAGGTGATATTTTTAAGACCTTTGTACTACCTTAAATATATATTTTATGATATACCTTTAAAAAATTCAAAATAATGGATTTTACCTTCAAGGTATCTCCTAGGAGACACATTTCAAATAGGCACAAGAGTGGATTTATCTTTCTAAGAAGAAGTAGAATTTTCCTTTACATGAAAGGCACTACTGGTTGATATTTTGAAGGCCTTTGTAATACCTTCAAGGTATCTCCTAAGAGATACATTTCAAACATGCACAAGATTGGATTTTAGCTTTAAGGTATCTCTTAGGAGATACATTTCAAATAGGGACAAGAGTCAATTTCTTCTTTAAGGAATAAGTGGAATTTACTTTATATAGAAGGCACTATTAGGTGATATTTTCAAGTCCTGTGTAATACCTTAAATGTATCTTTTAGGAGATACCCTTAAAAAATGTACAAGAGTGGATTTTCCCTTCAGGGTATCTCTAAGAACATATATTTCAAACATAAATAAGAGTGGATTTCTCCTTCAAAGATTAAGTAAAATTTTCCTTTACATAGAATGCACTACTGGGTGATATTTTTAAGGCCCTTATAATACCTTAAAGGTATCTCTTAGGAGATACCATTAAAACAT